>VMDR010004461.1:0-59924 GCA_007922815.1 Macrotus californicus
CACAGGAAATGTCCTGTTACTCGCACTGATCTTGGTATTTGCTTTGCTGGAATTTATGTTGATGCAGTTAACTCCTTGGGCCAGACACCGCTTTTCATTGCAGCATTATTAGGCCTTACAAAATTAGTTGATATTCTGGTGGATTACGGATCAGATCCAAATCAGTAAGTACAATAGCATCACTATCTAGAAAATTAGGAATGTATGATATTAAGATGAGTTGGGGCATTTGGAAACTAAATTGACAAGATATTAAAAGAACTTTACTAACATATCAATAAAATACAATTGTATACATATCTTGAAACATACCTTTAACTACTAATAAAAGCAGTTTACTAGGCCCTATGAAGTAAGTGAAATTTATTAGTCATTCCTTCATTCATTCATTCATTACTGATTAACAGCATGGTTTGCATACTTCTACACCAGGTTTTAATTTGTATGATTCATGTAAGCAGTTTAATAAGCTCCACAACCAAGTTTTTACCAATTAATATACATGGCATCACTTTATCCGGATGATTTTTGCCTGGCTCTTGCAGTTGTGGTTAAAGAATCTGTGATGATTCGTCAGTCCAAATTTCGATATGCAACAGCATCATGATGTAATTGAATCAACTTCACCAACGAACATCCCTTTTCTTTGTGTAACAATTGTTTTTCCCAGGGCCTTCCCAGGCCCTAACCTCTCTTGATCTTTATAGCCCGCTCCCCAACAGGGAGGGGACACCAGTATTTTTACGGTTTACAGAGCACAGAACCAGAAATGGGTTTTGAGCGCTTACGTGATTTACATGATTTGGCCTGATTTTCATAGGAATGCCTGAATATGAACAATTATAAAAGTCATATAGTAGCTTTCCTATATTACATGAGAAGGTACTGTTTAATGTACTTAAAAACAAACCACATTGATGTCAGAAAGTTTTTTTCTGTTTTTAATTTTTTTTTTTTTTTGCTATTATAAGGGTGCTTGCTTACTGGGAGAAAACTTGGAAGTTTGTTAAAGTAAAAAGAAAAAAAACCCAATCAGTATGAGAATTCTGTAACCCAGAGATAACACAAAGAAAATTTTGCTGTTTCCATCTAGAATTTCTCTAGACTAACATACACTCTACTGTCTCTGCTGTATTGTTTAATTTCAAGGTCAGAAATAAAGGGCTCACTCACCTGATACTTGCAGATAACAGACATTAGAGACATTGTCACAAGAGAGAAATGGTCTCTGGTTAGGCTGTGCTTTACCAGCCTCACCCCAGGATGCAACAAATATGGAGAAATTTTTTCAGGACAGCCAGTGTCGGAGGTTAGAGGGGGAAAGAACACTGATTTGGAACCACACCCAGTGACCCTCAGCTTTTTCCTTTTGTTTTCTCACCTACCTTGGGAAATGATAGTGCCTTGAAGGGTAGAGGTAAGGATGGAGAAAGGGGATGTGTGTAGAGCCCATGTTGGCGCAGACCAGATGCCTTCCAAATGCTGTGATTATAATCCTCATCACTAAAGGTCATCTCTGTAGAAAAGGAGCCCCATACCACCCATTGAATTCTCCTCCCCCATCTGCGGAAGGGAGGACTGTTGCCATTGACACTCATTGTATCCCCCTCCAGTCGCTGCTTTGATGGAAGCACCCCTGTCCATGCAGCTGCATTTTCAGGCAACCAGTGGATCCTCAGCAAACTGTTGGAAGCAGGGGGTGACCTTCGACTACATGACGAGAAGGGTCAAAATCCACAGACCTGGGCCCTTACAGCAGGGAGGGAGCGCAGCACTGTGGTAAGGGTGGACCCCACACTGCAGCCACACCCAAGGCAGAGCAATGGGCTGGGAGTCAGGAGCCCAGGGACCAGAGGCTGGTCCTGGGGACAGCACAAGGCTTGCAGTGATGTTGCCATTGGCACTGGACACACAGGTCTGGGCTCTGCCCCACTTCCAGCTGTAGAACCAGCTGTAGAACCTTGTAGGTTTCAGGCAAGTCCAGCAGTGACACTTTCTGGTCATTGGTTCCGTGGGGAGGGAGAAAAATTGTAATTTTGTCTGATCCTTAACTAGCACTTACCACACATCAGACATTGTAATTAAATTAAATATTAACTCATTTTATATTCACAACAACCCTCCCAATGAGGTAGAAGGGGAAAGTGAGGCTCATGGGCGTGAAGTAACTTTCCTGAGGCCACACGGGCAGGTGTCATGTGGTCTAATGAGGACTAAATAACCAATGTAAAGCACGAATGAATGGCTGGCACTGCCCTGGGCACGTGGAAGGAAGGGGGGTGGGGAGCAGAGTTTTCTCTCCACTCTTCTCTCCCTCTGGGTCTCCTGCTCGTTAGCCATTGGGCCTTGGACAGATCATTTTACTCTCCCTGCCTCAGTTTCTTCATCTGTCAAAGCAGGGAATTGGAGGAAATTATTGCCAAATCATCTCTCTGAAAACATTCTGTACCTTTAGAAAATAACTTGGACCCCTCCCTTTCCTGTCCTGGGGATTTCTGGCTCCTCAGACTGTTCACCCACTTCACAATCCCACTGAAGGGCCGGTGTCCACCAGCCGTGCCAGCACTGAGCATCTCTGTGGTGTTGCAGACGGTGGACTTCATGCAGCGCTGTGCCTCACACATGCAGACCGTCATCCAGGGCTTCTCCTGTGACCTCCTGAAAAAGATTGACTCCCCTCGGCGGCTCATCTGCAGCCTTCCCCGGTTTGGGGGCCTCATGCAGGGGTGAGTGCTACCTCGAGCAGAGTGGGATATTCTGTACCACCCCAGCCTCTCTCAAGGGACCCCTGCAGTGGGCCACATGGGTCCCTTCCAGAATCTGACTCACCCATAGGGATGGGCTCAGAAGGAGAAGATGTGACCACTGAAAAAGGATAACCAGAGGAGCACCTTTGGCTGTATCCCCCTTCCAGGAATGTCTGGGGCAGATGAGTTCTGGGCTCCAGTGGAAGCCACCCTGTGCTTAGCAGAGCAGGAGCTTTTCAGGTCTGGGCAGCTTAGCAGAAAAACCTTAGGGCGTCTGGGTGGCTGCTTTTTTTTTTTTTTTGACATCTTGAAGACATGTTTCTTTATTACTAAGGTTGCAAAAGACCACAAATGCTTAATTTACAGTTCCTCAGGCTATTTTTAAGCTAGTGTGAGGGACTTGCCAATAGCTGGGTGGGCAGCTGCAGGAGGTGGGCACGAGGCTCAGTTATTTTAAATTCTTGGGACTTTATTGACAGGGTTTGTGTTCAGAGAATTGTTTTCATTTTGATTTTCTCTAAAGGTATCTCTGTAAACAGGGTGGCTAGACTTGTCATACTCTTGAAGGCTCCCCATCCTGTCCTTTCATGCACGTTGAGTCCTGATTTTGTTCTGATGACCTGGATACCCCTGGCTTCTCAGGCAAGATGAGTCCGAGATTCCCTTGAGGACCAGTTACGCCTAACTGCTCTCGGCTGCTACTCTTGCTGGTCTTGGTTCTTTAGCCAGAATCCAGAACGACGTGTTAAAAATGGACATTGAGTTGTGCTACTGTCTGCTAAAAACCCTCTTAGGGTCTTTTCCATGACTATCAGGATAAACTCCCAGATCCCTCATCTGGCCTCTGTGCCCCTGTGTGGTCCCACTCCTCCCCACTCTCACTCTTCCTGGCCTGCCAGTGTTTGAATCTTGGCAGACTGAGTCCTTACTAACAGGTTCCAGGCCTAGTTCCTGCTACTGCTCTGTAACCCCAGGCCAGCAGGTTTCCCCTTTCTAGCTCCACTTTCCCCATCTCTAAAATGAGAAAGTTGGACAAGATAAACTTTATGATTCTTTCCGACTTTGATCACTTGTATTCATTATATTGCTGCATAATGAATCACCCCGCCCAACTTAGCAGTTTCAAACAACAATAAACATCTATATCTCACATAATTTCTGTTGGTCAGGAACCAGAGAATGGGTGGTTCTAGCTCAGGGTTTCTCAGGAAGTTGCAATAGAGAGGTCAGCTGGGGCTGAAGTCATCCGAAGGCTTAACTGGGGCTGGAGGATTCAGTTTCAGCATGGTGCACTCATGGCTGAGTGTTGGGTTTTCCCATTGGGCTGCTGGAGTGTCCTCATAATACGGCAGCTGGCATCCTCCAGACCACGTGACCTTAGAGGGATCAGGGCAGAAAGACCTGGTGGATTTAGCCTTGGAAATCACACCACTCTGTCATTTCTGCAGTATTGTGTTGGGTTAACAGATCAGCCCTATCTGACCTCTGAGGAGCTACACAAGGGCATGGCAGGCAGGAGGTGAGAATCACAGGTGCCCTCTGAGAGGCTGGCTCCATGATAACAAGTCAAGTAGTAAAGACAAAACTCACTGCACATTCTGAAGACTTGGCTCATCATTATTCTTCTGGATATGGGTGGTTAATCCTTTTTTTTTTTTTTTTAATATTTCTAGAAGCCCTAATGGCTCTCCTAACCGACTGCTTAAAGCTGGAGTCATTTCTGCTCAAAATATCTACAGCTTTGGCTTTGGGAAGGTAAGAGGTTGCCAGTGACAGCCAGTGTTTGCAGGACTGACTGGAGAGTCACCTGGCCCTGGGTCTGAACTTGTGTCCCTCAGCTTTGTCCAGCTCCTCTTTCTTATCCTATCCAAAGTGGTGGTGTTTCTTCTCTTCCTCCCCCTCCTCCTCTTCTTTTTCTTCTTCTCCGCTATTGCAGGACAAGTACATCTTACTGTTGTTGTCCTTATTGAAAAAAAGGTGAAAACCCTACAGAGATCCCTTGACTGACCTTGGACTAGATTTGAGGAGTTTGGAAAATGATCCTTTAATTCCCAATGAAGGCACCAATCATGGTCTCCCTGTAGAGAGGCAGAGAGCTGCAATGACCCCAGGGGTTTTATTAGTGATGGGTCTTGTCCTCCCAAAGGTTTATGAGTGTTGTTGGAATGCCTTTAAGGAATTGAAATTTTAAATTGAGAAATGTTTTGAAGAAAAAGAATATCTTTTGGATCCTTGGTTCTGCCTATCAAAGAGAGACAGTTGGGAAATGTTGCTGGGTGGCTGGATGATGTTTGCCAACAGCTCAGTCCCCAGCCCTGAGTCTGTTGGTTGTGCTAAGGTAGCCTGGGGTGGGGTGGGGGGAGGAGGAATGTCCACTTTGGCTGTACATGGGCTTGGGTTCTGTGGGGCCACCAGAGGCACCGGAGCCCCTGCTCAATGCTTCAGGCAGGTGTCTGACCTCTTTCCATGAGTCCGTTTCCTTACTAGGAAAAGGGGAAGGATATTATAACTTTGCATGGTTTCTAGAAAGATCAAAGATAGCATAAAGAATAATGTCCCTAGAAGTTTTCAGCAAGTTGGTAAATAGCAGCCATCATTATTTTTATCTGGCTGATAAGATTCTGGAGGTATTTTGCTTTTTCTCTTTTCTCCTCTCAATTTGAAGCTGTGCTTTGCTTTCAGTTTTATCTCCCAGGGGGATCACAGGCGGCCTATCTAGGATCTTTTCCAATAATTGGAGAAAAGGAAGTGACTCAAGCTGATGATGAGCCTACCTTCTCTTTCTGCAGTGGCCCTTACATGATTATGACCAAGTAAGCAGAAGCGGCCCACGGGAGTTCTGACTTGGTCCCCGGGGAGGCATTCCCATTGTGCGACTTGCTACTGTGCGGAGGGTTTCTAACCTAACACTGAGGACGTGTGTCTAAATCAAGGGTTTTCAACCTGGACACTATTGACGTATTTGGCTGTATAGCGTTTGTTGTTGGTGGCTGTCCTGTGCATCGAATGATATTTAGGAGCAGCCCAGGTCTCTACTCTAGATGCCAGTAGCAACCCCCTTTGCCATCCCCCTCCAGTTGTGAATGTAAAGATCAGAATGTCTGCAGACATTCCGGATGACCCCCGCTGAGAACAGCTGCTCTGAAGGATTACTCATGACAGTGTTTTTTAACCTGTCTGCTTTCTAGAGAGTTTGAGCAGCGCAGTTGTAACTCCTTGGCCCCTGATACAGGCCAGAGGGTACTGAGGTGCCTATTAGAAGCTGGAATGATATTAGCTGTGGACCTCACCAAGCAAATGCAGCAGAGGTGGCAGTAACAGGATTTACTATGACGAAATTCCCTGGGATACCTGACCTGCCTCCTACAGGGTCACAGGAGTTGACCTGGTCAAGATCTCTTGGCCTCCTTGACCCTGGACACTTCCCTGCTTAGAAGAAACACCTTTCTAAAAAGACCTCTGCCAGACTCGCAGGGCACTCTGTTCCCTGCAGTTACACTCCTGTTTTCCTGCCCAGGGCACTGATTTGTCATCAGGTCCCTTCTTCCTCTCTATCCACTGCTGTGGCCCCTGCCCAGGTCATCACTGTCCCTCACTCAGATTGGCCTCCCCTTTTCCACACCACCCCTTGCCCTACCATTTTCACACTGCTGGTACCCTTATCTTTCCAAAATACAAACCTGTTTGAGTTACTCGCTCCCTTCAATCTTTTAGTAACTTCCACCTGTACTAAGTTCCTTGCGGTGCTTTAGGACCTGGGAGGGAGGAAGAGTGAAGACCCAACTGGTACTTTACAGGTTCTGTATAAACACTACTCTGGTCTCAGGCCGAAGAACTCACTGAAGAACTGGCAGCTCACCCCTTTCTTCTCAAACTCTCTCCTGCCCCTACAGCCTGGTGTGGAATGGGAGCAGGGTCACGGTGAAGGAGCTGAATCTCCCCACCCATCCACACTGCAGCAAGCGGAGGCTGGCTGACTTGTTAATTGCTGAGCAGGAGCACAGCAGGTGAGAAGGAAGCCCAAGGTCATTACATGTTCAGGCTTTTTACAGACTCAGGTTCAGGGCTGTTCAGGGCCCCCTGAAGTGTGGAGACCAGCGCCCCTCAGCCTCAGCATTTCCTGACTGTTGGCTGATTTGACTTCCAAGGGCTGCCAAGAAAGAACAAGAGGAACTAATGAAAGCCTGAGGGATGGGGACAGTGCTGGCGAGGAGGTCAGTTCTGTTGGCCGATTGACTCCCTATAACCCATATCTGTGATGGTCCAGCCTCCAGGCCCACTGGTTCTCCTGCTACAGCCCCTGAGGCCTGCCCTGTTTTCAGGCCTGTGCCCGTCACAGACATCACAGACATGGCTGTGCATGAGATCCACACGTCTGAGGAACTGTGTGTCTGCCATGGAGGACCTACCTATGGGTTTCAGTACCTTAGAGTGCATGTGGCCCCAGGGTAAGTCCTTCAGGTCTTGCTGGGGCAGGAGCTTGATTTATGGTTCACACTAGGGCTGCTGAGGCCTTGAATTGACCTTGGCTCATCAAGCTCTTTCCTGAGAAGGTCTCTCAACTCCTGCAGCAGGTATGTCAGAGAGGCCAAACTCTTCCTTTTGGGGAAGTAGACTAAAGGGACCCAAGGAGGCTGGAAGGACTCATAGCTACAGCATGGACTTTGACATGAGACTGAGTGGCGTGTGTCCTTGGACAGGTTTCTGGCACCTGTCTCCCTGACCTTGGTTTCCTCATCTCTAAAATGATTATAATGATACATTTCTTGCAGGTGGTTGTTAGGATGGAGATGATGTATGTTAAGTGCCTTGCTCAGTAGCTCATAGTGACATTGTCAATGATGACTCTAAGCCCTAAGGGTTTTATCAGTGAGGCCACAACCGAGATTCCACCAGCCGAGACCCCTCCACCCCACTCACCCCATCCTGTTTTCTTAGAAAAACATTGTGTGCAATGGTATTTGTTTAGAATGTGTTCAAGGGACCTTGAAGAGAGGAAAGCACCTATTTTTTCCGTCATGTCCTTCTTTCCTGTGCCTCATCTGAAGCTTCTTTTGTAGCAAGCTGCGACACCCCCACCTGCTGCAGCTGATGGCTGTGTGCCTGTCCCAGGACCTGGGGAAGACCCGCCTGGTGTATGAGCGCATCACTGTCGGCACACTGTTTGGTGTCCTCCATGAACAGGTAAGGGGCTGTTTCCATGGATTTTTCCATTGCTGCCCTCACCTCTTCTCCTTCCTGCCCTCCTTCCCCTTGCTAGAGCAGGAGAGTTCCCATTTGTACATGCACGGAAGATAAATCTTTTCTTGTTGTTGTTCCTGTAGTTGTACACCCCAACTATGCCATAGTTGTATGTTTTATTTTATTATTTTTATTTAATCTTTTTTGTATTTTTTTCATTATCTTTTAGTCCCTTATGCCTCCCTCCCCCCAGCAGTCACCACATTGTTGTATATGACCATGTACATGACCTAAAAGGACTTTTTCCTTTTTGCTTAACCCCTCCACCCCCAACCCACCCACCACTAGCTTTTGTCCTGCTCTCCATCTATGAATTTGTCCCCATTTTCCTTGTTAGTTCAGTTTGTTCATTAGATTCCATAGAAGAGTGAAATCATATGGTATTTGTCTGTCTTTGACTGGTTTATTTCATTTAGCATACTGTTATCCAGGTGTGTTCATACTGTAGCAAAGGGTAAGGTTTTCTTCTTTATCATGGCTGAGTGGATTGGTATTCCATTGTATAAATGTCCCAGAGTTGTTTTATCCACTCATCTACTGATGGACACTTGGGCTGCTTCCATATCTTGGAGATTGTAAATAACACTGCAGTGAACATAAGGGTGCTTATGTTCTTTCAAATTAGTGTTGGAAGATAAATTTTAATTTTTTACTTCATGGTGGCTATATAATGCACCATATAAGGTTAAATGCATTGGAACTACTGTGATTTTATTATTGTTAGTCTTGCTTCTGTACAAGACATTTAAGAGCTTAGCAGACCCAGAAGACACACAGATACATGCATTTATTGTTAACTAATCAAATAGCCACTGGTCTTACTTCCCTATATTTTCATTTGTGCCCTGCAGGACCTTGGCTGTAGTGAGAGGCTTGTTTATATGCAAGCTTTTATCTGTCTATTTGGATTTCGTGGGGTTGGGGAGGGTGCATCTTCCCTGGCCCACAGATTCCCTGACAAGTGTGCTTAGAGCTGAGATGTGGCTTCAGAGAGATCCTGAAAAATTTGTTTTTACCCCTCCATGTTTTGGTAAAGACCCTGGGCAGGAGTGAGAGGAGACCCTTCAGGAAGGACCCCTCCCCCAGAGTGGCTAGCCATTCCTTCTGCCTGAGGCCCTCCTGTTAGTGTCCTAGTTTCCCTTTCACTTTCTTGGGGGAGGGCATTACCTTGAAATACCACTTCTCTGGGAAAGACCTGTGATGACTTTAGTCATCTGGGCACATTGGTGTGAGTGATTTTCTGGTCATGTGACTGGGGTAGTGGGTGGATTGGTCCTTTAAGCTCCCAGGTTCTCCCAGCAGCACAAGTCTGGCCAAGGGTTGAGGGGCAGGGCAGGTTCGTTGCTGGTGGTGGTGAGCCCATCCTGAATGCCCTTACCAGGTCTTGAGAATTTTCTCCTCATTTATCGTGGTACAAAGTCCCTGAGCTGAGGGAAAGGAGTCCAGGGTTGGAGCCAGGGAGCCTGGGTCAGTGGGACCTTCGCCCAGTCATTTAGCCTTACAGAGCTCATCTGTAAAATTGGGACACTAGGTAGCAGTGAAGCTCAGTTGAAAAGATTTTGGAAGCTACAAAGCATTCTGCAGTGTTGGGGCCCAGTCCCTGTGTTCCTGGACTGTTTATCTCTTGCTTCCAGCGGTCCCAGTTCCCCCTGCTGCATATGGAGATGATTGTGCACCTGCTGCTCCAGATCTCTGATGCCCTGAGATACCTGCATTCCCGGGGGTTTATCCACCGCTCCCTCAGCTCCTATGCCATCCACATGGTCTCCACAGGGGAAGCGAGGCTGGCCAATCTGGAGTACATGCTGGAAAGGTGGGTGCAGCCTTAATCACGATTTCCAAAATTGGTCTCCCTGGGGACCCTTTGCTGTGGAGAGAGATCCAATCTGGGCTGGGCTCCTCCTCCTCCTCATTGGTGGGCTGAAATGTCCATCAATGGGGCAAGAGGTTTCCCAAATGCTCTGTCTGCCAAGGTTAGAGGGGCTTTGGAGAACTTACTTTTTTCTTTTTTTTTTTTTAGATTTTATTTATTTATTTTTAGAGAGAGGGGAAGGGAGGGAGGATAGAGGGAGGGTAACATCAATGTGCGGTTGCCTCTCATGCATCCCCTACTGGGGACCTGGCCTATAATCCAGGCATGTGCCCTGACTGGGAATTGAACCGGCGACCCTTTAGTTCGCAGGCCAGCACTCAGTCCACTGAGCCACACAGCTTGGACTGGGGAACTTACTTCTGCTCAGGACATTCTCATTTTATTAAACATTTAACAAGCAGGAGCACAGGTTAGCCAACGTGTATAAATGCTCTGACTATGCACTATGAAATTTTCAGTGGCTTGAGACAAGGCATATTACTCACTCGCATTGCAGCCTAGTATGTGTGTTCTGCGTTCCTCGTATCCACGCACTTGCCATCCCCCAGGCTGTAGTCTGCCACTGTGTTGTCTCCATGGCTAGTCAGTGAGCACGAGAGAGCATGGTGGGGCACACAGTGGGGTTTAGGAGGTAGGTCATTGCTTCCTGCTTTGCAGTAGCCGCAGCCCTGTCACCTTCTCAGCTGAAGGACAACTGGGAAATGTGCCATAGCTGTGCATTCTGGAAGGAGAGGAAGGTAATGGTGCTCATAGCTGCTTGTCGTCCTGGTCCCGAGTGGCACTAAGGGTGCTCCCTGCCCTCAAAGGTCTTAGTGCAGTGAGGGAGGCTGTGACAAAAACAATACCCTCCTTCAAGGGTTGGTGGATGGGCTTTGTTTCCTATTTGACAGGAGTCATAGTCCTCCTGGGAGCTGGGGGCTGGTCCCCATTTCTGGCCCATAGGCTCTGGGAGGCAGAGGGTTTCCCTGTACTTCTTCACTGCCATTCACAGCTCTGAGCCTTTGGCCTCTGTTGGCTCTGCTCTGCTGTGAGGCCTCAGCTGCTGGGCAGCCCCCTTGCTTAGACCCGCCTACTTTTGCTTACCTTTGTCCCTACCCATCCACAATCACTGAGGCTCCCCCAACTCCCAGTCTCAGCAGGTCTTTGCTTCCCAAGTACATGTAATTTACTTGTCTCACTACACGAAAAGCTCAAGGGCAGAGATTTGTTTTATCCATTACTGTATCTAAGACACCTAGAACAAGGCCTTCACGCAGCAGGCACTTAGCATGTGTTTATTGAGAGACTCACTTCCCAATTGTGGGTGCCTGTTGTGCCTCTGCCTAGAGAGGAGAGCCAGGGCCAGATTGTACTTGACCTTATGGGTGTTTGTGAAGAGTTTGAACTTTATCCTAAGAACACTGGGATGCTATGCAAGGGGTTTTTTTCCCCAGTAGGATGGTGTCATGGGTCATTTACATGTTAAGAAGATATCCCTCCCTCATGTATGTGCAAGGGCCACGATGGGGCAAGAGAGAGACAGGGACAGGTAGGGTAACTGGAGCAGTGCCATGTGGGAACTGATGGAGAGGCCAGACCACTATCACCAATTGAGCTGCCCAGCCTCAGATCTGGTCCATTTTCAGTCCCAGGTAAAATCTTTCAGTTTTAAAAATCATTGCCTATATGGCTAAGTCTGGGCATTGCAGGGTGTGAAAGCCTTCTGGGGTGGGGCTCTACCCACAGTGCCAACCTCATTATTTCCCACTCTCTGCCTGGCCATCTGAAGTCACTCAGTCCATGCCATTTCACGGTGCTGCTCCCCACATCTACAGTAGTTAGAACTCACCTGTTTATCCTTTTTTAAAAAAGATTTTATCTATTTATTTTTAGATATTTATTTTTAGAGGGGGAGGGAGAAAGAGAGGGAGAGAAACATTAATGTGTGGTTGCGTCTCACTTGCCCCCTACCGGGGACCTGGCTCACAACCCAGGCATGTGCCTTGACTGGGAATTGAACCAGCAACCCCTTGCTCTGCAGGCTGACACTCAATCCACTGAGCCACACAATCCAGGGCTCACCTATTTATCTTTTTAAACTCATTTCAGACACAGTCTCCCATCACATCCCATGAAGCCTGTACTGAAGCTGTAGACCTGCAGCACTTGAGTTGGCGCCACCAGATGGCAAGGTCTGAGAGGATGGGGACCATGGCTTGTTCATAATCAGCACCCAATTCAGGGCTGATTATGATTTTCAGGGAGGCTGTGACAGAATCCAGGCTGTCTGCCAGTGATTGAGTGCCATCTGTTGTTGACATGGAGGCACAACATTTTCTTCTGTTTGAGCTCTCAATGGAATTGTGGATCCTAGAGTGAAATGGAACTTTGGGGAGGCCCAGCCCAACTCCATCCTTTTTAAAAAAATAATTATCCCTATTTTATTTAAGATTTTATTTATTTGTTTTAGAGGCAGGGAAAGGGAAGGAGAAAGAGAGGGAGAGAAACAACAATGTGTGGTTGCCTCTTGTGCACCCTCCATGGGGTACCTGGCCCGCAACCCAAGCATGTGCCCCGACCAGGAACCAAACCCGTGACCCTTTGGTTCGCAGGCCCCTGCTCAATCCACTGAGCTACACTAGCCAGGGCCCAACTCCATCCTTTTATAGATGAGGAAACAGAGGCCCAGAGAGGTGAAGAGATGATGTGATTACCCAGCTATGGCTAGAACCAGGTGGTAGAGGATGTTTCTTGTCTCTAGGGGCAAGATGGGTTGGAGGTTGAAGGTAGGAAGACTAACTAGAAGGCCCTATGCAGGGTCTGGTGGTGACCAAGGAACCAAAATAAAAGGGAAATGTGAGATGCACTGAGGAGCTGGGGTCCACAGACTGGTTGAGGGAGGGTCTGGAAGGTAACTGGGTAGGAAGGTGTGAGTTCTCTTTTGGGCTTGTTGATCTCAAAATGGAACTTCAGACAGAAATGTTAGTAAGCAGTTGCATCCATAAGAGTGTACCCTTCTTTACAGCTGATAACACCAGTTGATTATACAATAATCCAAAATAGCTTCCAATTCCACATTTATTTTTGGTAACACTCTATTGGAGCAGGTCGGTTTGTTGAATGTCACTGTCAAGGGTAGCACTCTATCTCTTGGTGTAAAAATGATACAGCAGTTTATCCTGTTCTTCAACTTTTCCTTAATGGATTCTTGAGAGCTGGAATTAACCTTGCAAGTGGTGTCCCATGGCCACAGCCAAATGTAATTTTAATGATGTCAGAGCTGAAGCCCAGAAAAATAACTGCCCTAGAATGATAGCCGGAAAAGAATCCTCCCTCCCACACACACCTAGCTTTAACAGAGAAGGAAGAGGGATTGTAAGAGAGGAAGGTGAGTGAAGTAAAAGATAAAGAATATAAATCCTGGTTGTAAGCGAGTTGTCTTTTGCTAAGGCCTTAGACAAGCTTGAGAGATCTGACAAGGTGGGTGACTGCTTCACTTGGAGAATCACCCACAATGTAAAGAGCCAGACATGCTAGGTCCTCAGACTATGTCTCTGACCGTAAAACACTCCATGCTTTTCCTGTGATACTAATGGAACATTGGCGTGTGTACATGTGTGAATATCCATGTTGTCTGTCCACGCTGTACCAGGCCACACCTAACTTATTTAGCAATGCAACTAAAAAATCATTATCAGTTTTTATAACTTCATGGCTTCCTAAACTCACTGCCTTCTATCAAAAAACTCTGCTGGAAGGAATGTTATTTAGGGAACTTTGTTCAGAGTCTGCAAAGCCTGTCTCATTCTCTATAATCTATGTTTTGCCAGACTAGCAAAGAATTGCTGGTCACTTGCTTTTTAATAATTTAACTTTTTAAAAAGATTTTATTTATTTTTAGAGAGGGGAAGGGAGGGAGAAAGAGGGAGAGAAACATCAATGTGTGGTTGACTCTCACACGCCCCCCACTGAGGACCCAGCCCGCAACCCAGGCATGTACCCTAGACTGGGAATGGAACCAGTGACCCTTTGGTTTGCTGGCCAGCACCCAATCCACTGAGCCACACCAGCCAGAGCTAAAAACTTAATTCTTAATTATCAATCAGCAGTCATCACATTTTTACCGAATGCTTACCATAATGTTTATGTTAATTCGTAACTTCCATGGTGCTTTATGGCTCATAGAGTGTTTCCATACACACAATCTCATTTGATGCTCATGGCAGCTGGGTGAGAAAGTCAGCACTGACCTCACTCTGAGGACTCTTGTTGGCTCAGAATACAATTAGGACATTCTGAATTAGTTCTCAAGAAGTCTGGTTGGGAAGTTGAGTTTTATTTTTTTTTAAGATTTTATTTATTTTTAGAGAGAGGGGAAGGGAAGGAAAAAGAAAGGGAGAGAAACATTGATGTGTGAGAGAAACATTGATCAGTTGCCTCTTGCACACCCCCAACAGGGGACCTGGCCTGCAACACAGGCATGTGGTCTGACCAGGAATCGAACCTGCGACCTTCCAGTTCGCAGGTCATTGCTCAGTCTACTGAGCCACACCAGCCAGGGCTGAGTTGTTTTTCTTTTAAATAAATTTTTACTTACTGATCTTAGAGATGGAGACATGCATTTGTTGTTCCACTTATTTATGCGTTCTTTGGTTGAATCTTGTATGTGCCCTGATTAGGGTTTGAATTCACAACCTTGGCATATCAGGATGATGTTCCAACCAACCAGAGCTACCCTACCAAGGGAAAGTTGAGTTATTTAAGCAAATCTGTGAACCTTTGGGCGCATTCCCAAGAGCACAGAGTTCAGAAAAGAAGCAACCACAGGGAGCTGGAGGAGTCCCAGAAGTTTTGATAAAGCAGCTGAGGCTTTAGGAGAGTCTTGAAAGAGTCTTAGTCAAAAGTTAGCATTGAGACTCTGGTGTAAGTGTAGAGAGTCAGTGATAATGTACCTGTCTGACCTCATGGAGCTGACTCTGGTGGAGGACAGACAGATAATAAACGGTAACTAAATGAACAAGAAATTTAGATAATAACTGCTCTAAAGCAGGGTGTCAAACTCATTTTCACTGGAGGGCCACATCAGCTTTGCAGTTGCCTTCAAAGGGCTGAAATAATTTTAGGACCATATAAGTGAAACTTCTTAGCTGTTAAGGAACTGAAATTACATTTGGCCCTTTGAAGGCAACCACGAGGCTGATGTGGCCCTTGATGAAAATGAGTTTGACACCCCTGCTCTAAAGCCAATAAAATGGGGATTACTTTAAATTAGGTAGTCTGGAAAGGCCTCTCTGAGGAGGTGATTTTTGAGCTCATAATATACCTTTGTTATAAGAAGCAGCAGTCACACTGGAATCTGGGCAGAATGTGTCAGGCAGAAGAAGCCACCAGTGCAAAGACCCAAAGTGGTGATATGCTTGGCACGTTGGAGAAACTGAAAGAGGGCACTGTGATGTGAGTGGAGTAAGTGACCAGGAGAGATGAGCCAGATTAGGTGGGAGGGTGGGCAGGGCCCACTGGGTAGGAATGGGGAAGAATTGGAATTGCAGGTGTTGGAATAGCAGGCAGCTTGGGCTAGCTCAGGGTCTAGCTAAGTTTCTAGACACTCAAGGAGATTGTTAGTCTTCAGAGGCAAATGTTTTACAAACGTACTGTGCAGTGATCACAATAGTCCTTTAAGATGTGAGCCCTACCTTGTGTTTCCTTTTATAGCCAGGACAGAGATGCACCCAGGGACCTGACTGGGGTGCCCCTCCCAGCCCAGCTGTACAACTGGGCTGCCCCGGAGGTGATTTTACAGAAGGCAGTCACAGTGAAGTCGGACATCTACAGCTTCTCTATGATCATACAGGAGATTTTGACAGGTACATCAAAGAACGCATTGACTATGACCAAAGTCCCTATTCTTAGGTTGGACACCCCCGCCCCCAAGAGTTACTTAGTTTTATGAAAATGCAGGACTTCTTCAAGGAAATCTCTTTCTGTTTATGGAAGATATAAGATAATTTCCCAGAAATCTTTCTTTTCTAACCTGTTCTTTAGGACCCAGCAAAGCCCACCTGTCAGCTTGACAGTAGTAATCTAAGCAAAGTTTTTAAACTGAATGTAGGCATCTCTGTGAGGAGCCCCTGAAGAACTTGTAAATGAAGGGGAAAAACTGGGCTCCGAGAAGTCAACTGTGGAATTAAACACCCCTAGGTCCCTTGTATGTATAAGCATTGTTGCTTAAAGACATGGAAGCCCTCCCAAACTATATATATAGGACTCTAATGTGAAGGAAGCGATCACATGCCTTAAGACAGAAGGAATGCTTCAGGAGAGTGACACACACATGTATCATAAATCCACATCTACTGAGGGGCGAGAATCAGCCCCCACTTAGCAGTGTTCACAGTCTCAGAGGCAAAACCACACCTCCCACTAGAGGGATGCATTGGGCAGCCCAGCCTGACCCCATGAAATATTCCTGTGGTCCCCAGGTGTGTCAGTGGGAAGCCCATGTGTGTATGACCCTGTGACTACTTTCTCCTGTTTCTACAGCACAGATTTCCCTGGTGAATGGGGGAAGTGACTTTTCGTTTGTAATTAGACTTCCCAGTAGTTTTTCTCCAGAAATTAATATTTAAAGGGGTTGAGTGAGTTGACCAGGGGTACCCAGTTTCATCTGATTTCTTCATGTTACTCCTCCTTCTTTTTCCTTGACAGACAGCATACCCTGGGATGGCTTAGATGGCTCAGTAATTAAAGAAGCCATAGTCTTGGGAAATTATTTAGAAGCTGATTTCAGGCTTCCGAAACCCTACTATGATATTGTTAAGTCAGGCATCCAAGCCAAACAGAAAGACCGAACTATGAACCTTCAAGATATTCGGTATATCCTGAAGAATGACCTAAAGGTAAGCTCTGAAGCTGTAGGAGTTTATTTCTGACTGCCCATCTCAGGAGAGTAGGGAGTTAGAGACCAGAAAGCAACTAGAGGTCAAGTTGTAAGAAGTTTTGGAAATCCTCATTTCATTACACCCTTTCTGTATTCCTGAGAAAAACCTAACTGCCTAATTTGGTGAGGGCAGCAAGGAATTGCTGAGGGAAACCAGGGAGGGTCAGGGCATAGTAAGGGCACCCTGTAGGCACATAGCCAGATTCAATGAATGGCAGCTATTGTTATTACTTTTAAAATAATAACATGAATTAGCTAATTAGGAATACAGTCATTCTACCCAACAGGGAGTACAACAGGGAGTTTATTATCCCAACAAGGAATGCAACAGGGAGTTTATTTGAACCTAGATCTGCTTCAGAAACACCGGTGACCTTCAGATGAGTGTGAGTATGTTCTTAACAACATATCCCTTGTCACAGGATTTGATTGGAGCCCAGAGAAGTCAACCAACTGAGAGCCCTGTGGTGCGAACATATGAACCCCATCCTGAGGTCAATGTCTATCTAGGACTGACTTCAGAACATCCAAAAGAGACCCCTGACTTGGAAATGAAAGAGCTAAAGGAAGCGGGTATGGCCTTAACCCACAGGTTGTGGCATGAATATGTTCTGAGAGTTACAAGCTGCAGCTAATCAGTTCCTCCAAACTATACATGTCACTTATACTGGGAAAAGTTGGATGACTTAGGGGAAAAAAAAATCCAGATCCTTGAAATTATTAAGTTAAAATTTTTGAGCTCCATATACACCTTGGTTGGAACTGGAACTAAGCAGTAGCAACCAGTTAATTTCTAGCATGATACCCTTAGGAATTTATCTAATTGCTTCACAAATAAAAATGATGATATCTTAATTTAAAACTATTACAAAAATTTGAGACAGTGCAAAGAATAAAAGTACTTATCATTTCAATTCTACCGTTTAGAAATAATCTGTTAAGATTTGGTGTTTCTAACTTTTTCCTATAGCCTTACTGCTTTTTAAAGATTTTATTATTTTTACTTAGAGAGAGGGTAAGGGAGGGAGAAAAAGAGGGAGAGAAACATCAGTGTATGAGAGAAACATTGCCCAGGTGTGTGCCCTGACCAGGAATTGAACCAGCGACCTTTTGGTTTACAGGATGACCCTCAACCCACTGAGCCACACCATTCAGGGTGTACCTTACTGCTTTTTAGTATATTTTGGAACCTTAGAATTCAGAGCTGAAAAGGGCCTTGTAGTCATCCTGTGTAGTGCCCTCAATTCCAAATGAGAAATCTATGCTGCAGAGAGGTCGTGGCTCACTCAGGATTCCAGAGCTTGTTATAGAGCTGGCACCCAAGCCAAGTGACTGATCTCTCTGACTCTCTTGGGACAGGGATAGAGGCCTCCAGAATGACCCTCCAGGCTCTCATTGCTTTGGCTCCTCTGCCCTGTTCTGTGCGAACTGTTCATCATCACCCAGTGGTGATGGGTAGTCAGTCCTGGAGTTACTTATTGAGGTCTTATTGCTCCCATGATGCAGTGGTGTCTTGGGTATTGTCTGCTTTTATCAGATGCTCACCAAGAGCGTAACTTTACTGACATGAATATTGAAACTCTTTTGTATGTAAAGAAAGCTGTGAATTTAATCCTTAAGTTTCAGGGGCTCATAATTTCCATTTCCTGACATTATGCATTTTTTAAACTGAATATTTAATACATTGGTAGGAATAGAAGGAATGCATCAAGGATTAGAATTTTATAATATACATTCAATATTTATATAAGTGTTACATTTTTTTCAAAGAAATTTCCCCTATTTTCCTGTCTTTGCTACTTCAAAGCAATAAACAGTAATTACTGCTCTTGTAGATAAACTGCTCTGTTGTGTTGGGCAGTAATTATAACTATGTGTCAAGTCATTATCATCTCCAATAATTCCCTTTCATTTAATTGCATAGTCTTACTACAGTGTTTCACAGTAAAAAGTACTCTACTCAGATTCAAAGAGCCTGAACAAAACAAGAAGCCCAAAGATGTTTAGGTACTGATTTAGTAACAGTGTCTCCTGGCACCAACCCTCTATTTATTTATATGATTAAAACTGCAGTTACAGAAATGAAAGCTACTTTAATGAAAAAGGAACTCAGAAATGAGGTCATTAAATATAACTTAGTACATTTTAAATATGTATTTCCTGATGAGTATCAGGTAAATATGTAAACTATCTATTCTGAATTCTGTTCTGAGAGAACAAGGTCAGAGACCATTGTAAAGAAGGTGCTTCAGATTATCAGGTCCATTTTGAAAACGAGGTCCTCTGGGACAGTCACTTCAGTCTTTCTTTTTATCAGAGATTTCTGTTGCTTTTTTATTGGTAATCCAGGAATGTCTGCATCCTTCTAGTCTACTTTGCCTTTGATTTTATCACTGGATTCTTGTACAGCTTTTCTAGGCCACATATGACTAGCAAAAGGGGAAATCGGAGGGTATAGGTATAACTCTGAGAACTTTTTGGACTCAGAGCAGAACTTGAATGACAGTCCCGGGTGTGAGCTCCCGGACCACAACCACAGAGCCCAAGGGAAGTGTCCAGTTATGCGTGTTTTAACCACACTCTACCTTGAGCTTAGAACATTTCCCCCAAGGTTTGGTCCCTTTCAGATTTTCTTCCTCAGCCCGTGTCAAAATGAGAACTTCCTCTTAGGTTAGAAATCCCCTTCCCCGCTCTGAGTGTGTCTGGTAGTCTTCCACACCTGGGAAGGGAGGGAGAAAATAGAATGCTGCGTTCTGTATTCTCACGTCTCTTGAGCAACAACCACGGCTGCTTAGCTGCTGCATATGATCATTTAGTCATTTAATCATTTGTGTGTTACTGTTCTTTTCAACAGGCAGTCAGCTTCATTCACCAAGGGGTCACTGTTCTCCCAGCGAGAAAGCAACACCAGATCCTCAGGTCCCAGATCCTAGTCTGATGACCAAGGAGATTCAGAACAAAGATGCTCCTTTTCCTGCTTGCTTTGTGGCAGAAGAGGCCAGGAGCCCCAGCCCAGGTCAGTCAAGCCTCTGCAGCTTTGAAATCAATGAAATCTACTCAGGCTGCCTGGACATGGAAGGTGACAAAGAGAAAGAGCCCCCAGGAGCAGGATCATCTCTTGAGGGGGATAGCCCAAACCAGGCAGATGAGCTGAGGTCCCTGGAAGAGGAGTTGGAAGAGATGGAGAGAGAGTCGTGCGGTTTTTGTGACGAGGATGAGAGATCTTCGGAAGCTGACACAGAGCTCTCCTTTGAGGACTGGGACTGGCAAAATGGCTCACTTAGTTCATCCAGCCTACCTGAGCCAGCTAGAGAAGCCAAGGGCAACGTGAGCAACAGGTCCATGACTGAGGAGTACATCAGTAAGTGTGTGCTGAATTTAACCATTGCACAGGCAATAATGCGCCAGAATGACGATTTACTGGGGAAAATCGAGCAGAAATTTAATGAATTTGAGATGATACAGAAGGAGCAGGAGGAGCGCATATCTCTGTGGGCTTCTTCAAGAATGTTTCCTGACATCTGTGACTTCCCTACAGCCACGGGCCCCCCATCTTCCATTTATATTCCTCCTGTTTTGCAACTGCCAGGAGGCCAGTGGCCAGATGCCGGTGGCAATTGCCCAACCCTAGCAAGGTCTCCAAGAACAGTGAGAGACTTTCAAGGGAGACATTTTGGCAAAAGGTCCAGGAACAGAAGTGGCTGTGGCTGGAACCCTTTCACCGCTTTCCCTCAAGCCTCTGAGAAAAGCACTGGGGATCCATCAGGAAAGAGCCACCAGGTAAAGCTCAGAAGTGGGAAGTAGGGTATCTGAACAGGACCTGGAGCTGGGTTCAACATTGCTTCCAACCCATACACAAGGATCCTTATAAAGACAGCCAACTCATAGCAAGGCCCTCTTAGCTGTGGGGAGGGTCCTCTTAGCTTTGGGAAGTAAGGCTTCTAGGATGGAATTCCAAGGTAGTTACTCTTCACCTCCCATTCCAAAACCAACACACAGCTCATGTCCTCCTCTGTAAATTTCCTACATCAGGCTGAATCATATGAAATTGCTGTTTTATATGTAAAAATAATCAAGTATTGATAATTTTACATGGTTCAACTTACTAATTATGGTATTTTGGGCCGGTATTAATTAATCCCCATTCTAAATTGCTTGTTCATTCAGTCATTCACTCATTCAACAAACATTTATAGAGCCAGAGGCTATGTAATAGGCCCTGGAATATGATGATGATTGAGCCACAAGCTCTTCCTATGAGTAGTTCACACAGAGGGGGACAGAGAGACCTGCTGGTCAAAGAAGATGCCTCAGAGGAAGTGAGAAGACACCTTGGGAGCTGGCCTGGGAGCTTTAGCTTGAGGTTAGAGAGGTTGTTACAGAATGGGTCCTCAGTGAGTG
Source organism: Macrotus californicus (assembly GCA_007922815.1). NCBI lineage: Eukaryota > Metazoa > Chordata > Mammalia > Chiroptera > Phyllostomidae > Macrotus > Macrotus californicus. The sequence continues at coordinate 21,179 of VMDR010004461.1, forward strand.
ACTGAAGGGCAGGGCATAGGTTTTATTCATCCTATGTCTTAACACCTAGCAAAGTGTCTGGCACATAGGAGGTACTTGATAAATGGTCATTGAGGGAATGAGTAAATGAATGAATGTAACAAAATCACACTTAGAGAGCTGGCTGTCACTTGAATAGTAGAATTTTAAAGCTGGATCAACCCCACCAAGCTCAGTGACTTAAATTTCCTGAAGTCCCGGTATTAGTAAGATGGGGGTGGAGCAGGAGAGGTTAGCTTCATTGGAAGGAGGATTTTATTACTGAAATTAATTAGAATTGCTGACCCATGGTGATAGAAAGCAGGCCAGCTCTTAGTGGGTTTTGTTATTTTAAAATGATCCACCTGTACTATATACTACCACCTTACTGCCTGCACAGGGCAGACGGCTCCCCCCACCTTCACCCTTTGCTCTGCTATTTCCAAGCCCACAGCTGGCTAGGGACAGGTTTCCTGACTCCTAGTCCAGTGCTCTTTCACTGTACCCTGCTGAATTTCAGTGAGGCTTCAGCCCTCACTTAGAACATACGGGAAAATATCGGCAGTTGTTTTTATATAAAGACAAGACATAAGGAATTTACTTAGACTCTAATATTTCTGTTTCTGTTGAAAATTAGTTTGCTAGATAACTAATAAAAGTAACTTTTCTTATATTTTTGGTAATCTATTGCTGTGTAACTGAAAAAAACTCCCAAATTTTTTAAAATAACAATGGTTTATTATTTCTCACTATTCTGTGGGTCAGGAATATACAGAATTACCTGGGTGATTCTCCCACCCCTGTGGCATGGGTTGGGGTCCATTCCTCTGCTGCACTCAGCTGTATGTTAGTCGGGGCAAAAAGGCTTCGCTTCCGTGTGTGGGGCCTTGGGCTTCTCCAGATGCCTCTCTTTGCAGCCTTGGCTTTTTCTCATTCAGTAACTAGTCTCCCCCAAGCTTTTCTACCGCAGGGCAGCTGGCTTTGCAAGTGAAAGCTGAAGCTGCCAGGTTTCTTAAACACTAGTCACAGCCCTTGGACAATGTTACTTCTGTCTTCTCTTGGCCGAAGTCAGGAGTCTAGCCAAGATTTAAGGGGAGGAAAACAGATTACAGCTCTCAAGTGGCAGTGTGGACAGGAAGGAAGGAATTGATAACGGGCATTGTTGGAAACCATCAGCTAGTACATATGACTATGTATAAAACAATTATACCATATTTAATTTTTCTTTAGGAAGTCTGCTCTGGTTTTTTAGCCTAATCAAGGAATAAGGCATTTTCACTTAAGTGAATTTTTCAGGCAGATATTATTGTCCTTGTTTTATGGATGAAGAAATTGAAGCACAAGTCTCTTTTCAGCTAGTCTGAGTAAGGATTAGACTAGAATCCAGGGCTCAAGACCCCTGCCACAGAACTTGCTGCCTTAATATAATACAGGGGAAAGTTTTTGGATCTTTAATGTCTGTTTTGTCTGCTCATTCTTCTCCCACGTCCTGTCTGTACTGGGTTGCTAGGGGCCAACATTTCTATGTAAAGGCCTCCAGCGATGAGATGACTTACTACGTATGAAACAGGCAAAGGGAAATTATCTTGGTAGGTCTGGCTATTTCTACACATTTAGCAAGAATGGCTTTAAAAATAGAATGGAGAGTGAAGAGAACAATTCCTTCATCAAAGCACTGAAGCATGTTTACTGCTTTTCAAGCTGCCAGCTCTTCGTGGCTCTGGAAAACAGAGCACAGGTGAACATTCGCAGCCCAATCAGGGGGCCACAGACAGTTTGGGAAGAAACAGGAACCAAAACACCAGCAGGTGGGTTAACGTTTTATAGTCCTTTGTATTGCCCTGCCTTTAGACTCCCATGTGACCCTAATGTCACTTAATGATCTTCTTATGCCTCCGTGACAAAGAGTCTGTGAGTGATGAAGAATAGTATCACAGAAACAGATCTTGGCAGTTTCTTTCTGTTAAGTGAGCAGAAAGAGCAGCATAATGAAAACGTAGGAGACATCAAAGGTAAAGCACCTGGCAGATTAATCAGAATAACTCATCAGTTCTCAAAAGCAAAGCACATTGTCTTTCCACAGCTGCCCAGATGGTTTTTCTTACAAAAAGAAATACCAGGTATTCCTTTTTCCAGTGCTCCAGAAACCAAACTATTTCTTTCAAAATAAGCGTCAGTGATAGAAGAGCAGAAAGAGGGGGTTGAATAACATCACTGTTAACCCCGCCACCTCTGATTTCCAGCTAGGTCAATGAGGTGAAGTGGCTTCAGCACTTCAGCACAAATCACTGGAAGAAGAACATATGTGTACCCTGCACTGAGGGAATTCTTAAAGGAGTGATAGATGTTTTTCAAGGTAGACTAGCACATCAATTTCAGTTTTCCTTTTCTGTGGCTAAATGGCAGCATTTACCCACATCTTAGAAATCAGTTCTGGAAAAAATTTATTTCCTCCCCCAATGGTGATTGAGACTAACAACAAGTTGCTGCTCTGTTTGTGTTGGTAAATATGTACATTAAGAGAGAATGGAGGAAAAGGCCCAGACATTTTAGTTTAGTGTATTTTGCCTTTAGGGAGGGAATTACTGAAACCACCTTAGTGACATCAGAAGGTTTAGCACTCAACATCATCACTGACCAAAGCAGATGGGATGCCAGTGTAGCCCTTAGATGACAAAGCAAAAGCTGTGGCTGTGGCCTTCCCTGCCAGCTCCACCTTCTTTCTCCAAAAGAACAACAAAAACAGACCAAAGTAAAGTTGAACACTTTGCTGCCATCTAGTCTTTTTTTGTGTACTTTTAGAAATAAAATTATAATGACATGTATATGTCTTTATCAAAAATTAAATTTATTGAGGTAACTGGTTAATCACATAAATTTAGGGTATGCAGCTTCATACTACATGTGTATATCGATTATATCCTGATTGTATTATTTTAATTACAATGTATTATATCCTGATTTTTCCCTTTAGATTAGAACGTGAACTTTATCCCATGTTATTAAAAACACCCTTGTAATGTAAACCTATTTTGAAATTGTTGGGTTTCCCCTATTATTGAGTTTTAGGTTGTTTCATTACTTTTTCTGTTGTGAATAGAGCCACACTGACTTGTCAGTAAAGCGTTTTCTGCATTTTGGATTAGGTCCTTGATAGATTCCCAGAAGCAAAGTTACTATAGTGGTCAAGGGTTCGGACATCTTAAATTTTAGAATCTTTAAGACTTAAAGATTCGTGGTAGCTGTTACCAAATTGCTCTGGAAAGAAGCTGATCAGATCTGACCTTTCCAATGTGATATTCTCTCTGCTCTCTGGTCCAGTGGGAGAATAGGGCATTCTGGATAGCAGGGAGTTCATGTACATGCCACAGATCACACATTTTCAGGAGTTACTTTAATAGACAATGAAATATATATAATTATGGGGTATTTAGAGGGAAAAGATACTCCCTTGTTTTGCAGGTGAGGAAACCTTGGTCCAGAGAGATTGAAGTTTGGAAAGTCATACCAACCAGTGGCAGGTCAGGGTCTAGAGCCCAGTGATACTAGGCTGTTGACCTCTGAATGTCTTTAAGATCCCTGGTGCCTTCAGTCCATCTTTACAAATGTTAGCTATTGTGCTATTGCTGATATGCAGGTGGGACTGTTACCAGAGAATTCTGATCAAAGGCACGAGACTTTCTGAACCATCACTAGTGTTCTGTGGCATCGAGGGGAACAGGGGGCTCTGCAGCAGCATAAGGGCCAGGATTCTGTCCAGTGAAAGTATATCAGTTGTGTGTTTCTTCTACTTATGCAAATTTCCCAAGAGCACTTTTGAAATCTAACTTGGAAACTAAAAAAAAAACAAACCCTAGAGGTTTTCTAACCTCGTCCTTTAATTTCTTAGCCAGGGAAAGTTTAGGGAGGAGTCCAGTGCCCAAGTCAAAGTGACACAGCTGAATAGTGTACTCTTTGCTATGTCAAACACCCACCCAAAGGGACCTCTGTTGGCATCCATCCCTGTCCAGGGCTCTACCAGGAAAGGAGTCTCGGTAGCTGAACGTTGGGGTCCCTGGTGCCCTCTGGTGGCTTGGAGGAGTCAGCACAACCCCAGGAATGGCTGAAAGAGCAGGGGACAATCCTCCTGGTGGGCTGGTGTGCTTAGGGTTGTGTCAAGAACTTGAGCAAACTGACATGTTTGTATCCACCCTGCTCCCCTCCCCCTCCAAAAAACCTATACAATTTAGGATCAACATGGAACCTGTGCCTTCTCAAATACATAATGCAAAGTCAAGAAAGAATGAAGATGTTGGAAATCTACATTTAAAATGGAAAAGTGAGTATAAAGTCGTGGGTGCTGTTGGACAAAATGAAATGTAACGAATGTGTCTAATCAGGTTGTTACCTCTAAGTACACAGCCTGGGTTGCACTCGTTCTTTTCTTCTGTTAGGTCGTTCCGTTTGAAAAGGTCAGCCTTTCTGATTACTAACTACAGAAGAAAAATGCATTTTGATTTCTGGACCATATAAGAAATACTTCTTTTAAAAATATTTTTAAAAAGTTTTATCTATTTTTAGAGAGATGGGAAGGGACAGAGAGAGGGTGAGGAACGTTGATGGGCAAGAGATACATCGACCCTGACTTAAGGACCTGCCCTGCAACCCAGACATGTGCCCTGACTGGGAATCAAACCAGCAGCCTTTTCAGTTCATAGGCCAGTGCTCGATCCACTGAGCCACACCAGCCAGGGCAGAAATATTTCCATTATGTATTAATACATATTATATAACAAGTATAGGAAAAATACACAATGTAGGTATTTAACATATATATCATTATTAAAGTAGCATACAGTGTCACTTTCACATATTCTGTGGGCATTATCCTTTTGTATTAGTTTTATCTTGTAAGCTTAAAGGATATAATGCCCATGTTTTGTTTATTTTAACACCAGTGCTAAGTGATATTAGCAAAAGTATAGAACGTTTGAATGAAAACACACACATATAAGCATACTCCCAAAATAGGAACTCACCATGGCCTAGAAAGGCTAGACAAACTGTAATCAAATCTTGTAGAATCCCTACAGACTTCGTATGTCCTTTTCTTGCGACAGCTTCACAGCAAGAAGACCCCTGTGCGAGCTCCCTGCTCTCTGGGACCAGCAGGAAGGACTGACTGACTGAAAGTCGTCTGCCCTCTCCTCACTCCGTCATCAGTTCTCCCCTCCCCTCCCCTTCAAGTGAAATGGGTCAGGCTAAGGGTGCTACAGTTCTAAAAAAGGCCATTGTTGTGACAGTATGGGCTGTAAAAGTATTATGTAGCTCTCTGAGAATCAAGAGCTTTTGTTTGCTGTGTTCATGGTGCTGTTTTAACTATGGATCTTTCTTGTACCCAGTGGAGGTGAAAGAAATGGCAGAGAAAGCAGCTACTGGGCAGCTGACTGTACCTCCTTGGCATCCTCAGAGTAATTTGGCTTTAGAGGATGAAGCTGAAAATGAGCCTGCTCCCTTGCTGCAGCCCCCGATTAGGGACCCTGAGAATGTGACTTGGCGGCATGTTGTAGGGTATCCCAGGAAAAATGATGAGCCAGGAGGAAATGAAAAATGTGACAAAACAGACAACAGTGACCATGATGATGACCCGCATGACAGTCAGCGTGGGCCTGGAAGTTTCACCAGTAAGTTCAGTGGGAAGAATTGGAATAGGTGAACTCTATCAAGTAATAAGCTCTCAAAAATAAGTAAATTTCCCGGAATATTTCCTTGGCTTGGTGTCCTCTCCTTCCCAGCTGTTGGGGATCCCTGAATTCAAGGGGAAAGCAGGATATCCTTTTGATTCCACTGTCCTTCCCGCAGGTAAAGAAATCCAGAGATTCATGAGTTTTCCTATTATTGGAGCAGACCTATTTTCTCAAATAAAGTAAAATAATCCCCATGCACTGACCCTGATACTGGGTGTAACCTAGTAAGGAACTGAACCTCTCTTACCTGAGGGCACTGGTAGACAGCCTATCCCTGCTGCCTATTTCTTGCATTGCATTTTAAAGTGGAAAAATTTTACTGGCTCCCAGAGTCTATGTCAGAGGAACCTTTATAATGTTACTTTTTAAAAGATTTTATTTATTTATTTTTAGAGAGAGGGGAAGGGAAGAAGAGAGAGAAAGAGAAAGATCAACGTGTGGTTACCTCTCATGTGCCCCCTACTGGGGACCTGGCCTGCAACCCAGGCATGTGCCCTGACTGGGAATTGAACTGGTGACTCTTTGGTTCACAATCCAGCACTCATTCCCTTGAGCCACGCCAGCCAGAGCCCAGAGGGACCTTTGACTGTCATCACTTTATAGATTTGCAAGTTAAAACTGAAGCCTGTGTATTTCACCTGGTAGCTTGCTTGCAGTCAAGGCATGAGATACTATTTCACAGTTGTTTGCAAGTGAAAGAAATGTACATCTAAAATGATCATTTATTTTAGGTGGAAAATCTGTTGACTTGGGGTTTTTTGGTATTTAAAATCTGTTCCTTGTCATGCTTCACTCTTGAATAGGTGAACACAGGGTGAATGATCCAGGGCTGCAGGTAGCGGCCAGGCTACACTAACAGTCTCCACCCTCTAGACCAAACCTGACCTGGCCATACGGGACATGGCGACCCTTAGCAGAATATGCATGCACCTCTTCTCTCATGCTGCCCTTTGCCCTTCCATGCTGTCTGAACACCACCGAATGACCATGACCATGGTTGTGTTATAATCCTTAGGTATCAGGCACCTGTGCCCCAGAAAAAATGAGCAGCCAGAGGATAATGAAGTCTTTCAAGCAAGTTCTCAAGCATCTGTGGTCATTGAGAAGTCTTACAGTGTGAGTAATATGTTCTGGAGAGTCAAGTTGAACCCAAGGGCCTAATAAAATAGAACTGAGTTGTTGTTACATATTATGACATTGAAATGATATCTGTAGTGGGTTTTTTTTGTTGTTGGAGTATGTGTCCTCATGTCTCTGACATGAATGAAGAAGGCTTTATCTCCCTGCATATGACTTTTCAAATCACTTGAACTCAAAGCACTGTGTATTTTGGAGCTTGGGGGCAGCACAGACAAGCATCAGATTCAGCTCTGGCTCTTGAGCTTCCCATCTAGTCTGATACACAAGATCAACTGTGAAAGTACAGCATGAGGTTAGGTCCCAAAGCTGGTGATTGGAGAAGGAAAAGCAGGGCCAGGATTGCGATGAGAAGACCCTCACCTGGAAGTCCTCTAAGGCCCAAATTCAGGCATCAACTCACTGGGAGGAATATGTTCCTGACTGACAGCTGAGCCTTGGCAGGATCTTTTGAGGTTCAGTTCTAATTTTCTAGCATTTTCATTGAGGTTACAGCTTTGCATCAGGGGATTTAACATATCCTTAAAGCCTGCAACTGGGCCACAGTCCAGCCAGGCTAAGGAGCCAAAACAATTTTTTTAAAGAATTTATTTATCTATTTTTAGAGAGAGGAGAAAGGAGGGAGAAAGAGAGGGAGAGAAACATCAATGTGTGGTTGCCTCTTGAGCATTCCCTACCGGAGACCTGACCCACAACCCAGGCATGTGCCCTGACTGGGAATCAAACCAGTGACCCTTTGGTTCACACGCTGGTGCTCAGTCCACTGAGCCACACCAGCAAAGTGGAACCAAAATTTTTTATCATTGACACGGGGCCACAATCACTTAAAGAATATAACTAGCAATTGAGAATGAAACAATGTGAAAATAAAATTGTGATAACATTTTAGGTCTTTCAGAGAACATACTATTGTATTTTATCATTGCACATACACTACTCACAGGATAATTTATTCCTTCTGTCATATGACAGAAAGACATGTCATATATTTTTTAAAGATTTTATTTATTTTCTAGAGAGAAGAACAGGGAGGGAGAAAGAGAGGGCGGTTGGTTGCCTCTCACGTGCCCCCAACTAGGGACCTGGCCCACAACTCAGGCATGGGACCTGACCTGGAATCGAACTGGTGACCTTTTGGTTTGCAGGCCGGTGCTCAAGTCCCTTAGGAAAATTGGTTTAGCTAGAGAAGCAGGTCTGTCAGGGAAGTGGGTAAGTATGGGAGGTCAGGCTTGTCTGAGAAGTTTCAATTTGATACGAGAGGTCAAGGAGAGCAGCTGCTAAGTGCCCAGGAAGAGGAAGTGTGTGGCAAAGGAAGTGTCCAAGGAAATCAACTATACAACCTCTGCAAAGGGAGATTGAAGGTGAGGAAAGGAGCCAGTTGTCATGTGGGGATCAGGACCTGAACATAGAGAAATAAGCAAAAGAGGAAGGGGGGTGGATTAGAGATGCTGAAGAAATAACTGTTTTGTTAAAATTTTTCATTTTTATTTTTACTATTGAGCTTGCATTGCTATTTTTAAAATCATGATCCTTCACTTGCCTTTAAACTGTAACAACACCCAAGGGACTCCCTAGTTCTGAGCAGCCTCAGCCTTCTCCTCTGGAGGGTGTTGCCAGGACGTAGACTGCGTTTCATTCACAGCTTACTGTGGGGAAGGAGAGCGGAGGCGGGTGTACAAGCAGGCAGGAAGGGCCAGCTCAAGAGAGAGTCACCCTGACTGCTGGGTTATTTTATTTCATTATTTTTATTTTATTTTACTTTACTTTACTTTATTTTATTTATTGGTTTTAGAGAGAGAAAGAGGGAGGGAGAGAAACATTGACCTGTTGTTCCACTTAATTATGCATTCACTGGTTGAGTATTGTATGTGCCCTGATGGGGGATTGAACCCACAACCTTGGTGTATCAGGTTGATGCTCTAACCAACTGATCACCCAGTCAGGGCCTTAGATAACCCTGTTATTGATGCTCTGTCCAACTGTGAAGGGATTTCTTTACAATGAACACCACCTTAAAAGTGATTTCCTGCATTACTAATAGGATCAATCCGGGCAATCAACTTGTTCACCAGAGTCTTCTGAGGACATAACAGATGAATTTTTAACTCCAGACAATGAACATTTTTACTCCTCAACTACTCAAGAAGACTTAGCTCTAGAGGTAAAAATTTACAGTTCAGGGTAAGGTACTTTTTAAGCTTTCTCCATTGCCTTATTCCTTTTAAATTACTTTTATTGAGGAAAAATAGCCTCATGTAAAAGTATATATACTACTGATTTAATCAGTGTTTTCATGTGCTTTGAAAAAAAATCTGAAAAATATGACTTTTGAGAATGGAAGGTCAAATGCAATTTCTTCCAAATTTGTGGTTTCAACATTTATTTGTACAGCACTTTTTACTTTTTTTCTTAAGCGTTTTTCTTCATTTTACCTAATTTACATATCCTTTCTGGGGACAGAGAAGGTCTACTATTACTTTTTTTTTTTAACCAAACCTCACTTGAAGATACATTATTGATTTTAGAGAGAGAGGAAGGGAGAGAGAGAGAGAAACATCAGTCAGTTGTCTCCCAAACACTCCCAACCAGGGGCTGAACCTGCAAGCTAGGTATGTGCTCTGACCGGGAGTCAAACACGTGACCTTTTGGTGCATGGGATGCCACTCCAGCCAGGGCCTGCTATTATTATTCTTCTGTATGAGGAAGGACTGGTGACCCAAGGATGTGGGGAATTAGCCGTGGCCTACCAAGCTTTAGTGGTAGGAGAGCCAGGATTAGAGTGAGGGTTGGACCGCAGATACGAAGCTGTCCAGTACACTAGGCTTTCTTGGGAATCTTTCTAGCTTTTGCAAAAACTTAACTTGTACAGAGTATTTTCCTTTATAAAGTAAAACTCATTGGATTTTCTTATTTACTTATATAATTTCTACCTCATCTCCCCACTAACCTGCCACCTTTTTTGGATCTTTTATTACCAGTATGGAAGGTGGAGTAGAGGAAAGGGGAGGGTCATACATGTCAATCACAACATTTGACTGACAAGAAGAATTTAGTGATGCATCAAAAAGCATCATTTCCACTCGTCTGCACCTCTGAAAACTCAGAGCAGTTTTCCATTATTTTTAACAATTCTTGATTTTATTGTGAGCAGACTGGGATATTACGAAAATTTTTAAAAAGATATAAAGTGTGTATGTATGTATATATATATAAAAAATATATATACCTATATAAAAAGTATAACAGAAAAAAAGTATACGGATCTTAAGTGTTTAGCTCATGAATTTTAACAAACTGAATAAATTCATGTAACTAGCACCCGGATCAAGAAGCAGAATGTCATCGGTCCCAGAGAAGACCTGCTTTGTGTCCCCTCCCCCCCATCACTGCCTCCCCTCACACCAATGTTCTGAATTCTTACCCCATGAAGTAACTTTTTGGCCTGAGTTATTTTCCAGTTCTTTTGCTCTTCTGATAAAGCTTCCAGGAATCAAAACATCTTTATTGGGAGGTTGGGGTGAGGAGGGTATAATGATGAAGGAAAAGTCACATAATTCCTCCTTACAGTGGAAGGCGGGGGAGTCTTTGTTGAGGAGCAACATATAGTACAAATAAGTACTTAGTGTCTGCAAAGCAGGTTGTTATTTTTCTATAAAAGATGTAGGAATCTTACGAAGATTTTCAGGGTTTAAGAACATCAGGAAATTCTCAACCTTTTAATGATATATCTGCTTCCATTGAACCTCCTCTCTCTATTTTGCAGACCTCAAGTCCTATAGAAGAAGACTTTGAAGGAATACAAGATGCCTTTGCCCAACATCAAGGCCCTGGTAATGAGCCATTAGGGCAGATTACTTTGAGAACCACTTGCCTTCACTTTGTGTCAGGACACAGATGTTCAGAGCTAGAGCAGTTCTCAGAGATAACCTCCTCCAGGCCTTTCGATTTACAGATGAGAAAACCTAGCCTCGTTGATCTCCCCTCATTAGAATAAATCTCATGCCCCTCAACAGCCTCAAGACATCCATACATCATGTCATTTATACCCCCCTTGAGTTGTTATGGCCTGTGTTGTAGTTGTTGGTTCTTTTTTTCCTCTAGTCTTTCACTAGCATCCAGGCTCCTTCATGGCACATATTAGGTATTTAGTTATCTTTGCCGAGCTGACCTGACGGATTTGCCCAGGTCACACAGTTAGTTATTCATACAACAAAAACTAGAAGTAGGTTTCCATGTCCTTCTCTATGCCAAAAGGCACAGTATCACCATCATTTTCCTTTTCTTGCAAAGAGTTAATAACAGCCAATAGTGCAGAGTCAGCATAACATCCTTCCCTTGGGAGGCCTTAGGTTCTATATAGCTTAGCAACTGCTTTCTGTTACATAGGAAGTTAACCTTGGATCAGCAGCTGGGGTTTGGCACAAGATGTAAGTGAACCAGCGATTCTGATAGACATTTTAAAAATTGTATACTTTTGCTCTTTTAAGGTATGCAACCATCTAATTTAAAACCAGAGTTAACCACCTACGGAGCCATGTAGCTGTCCACAGTCATGTCTCAATCCTCTTAACCCAGCCTTGCAGGGTGGGCTTGGGTTTTGAACTCACTCTCTTCCTCCTGCTGCAGCCACCAACTTCCGTCTCGAACCTGATCCAGGCCCCAATCACAGTTGGGAGCATTTTAAGAAGCTGTAAGCTTTTAGATGAATAGTTAAATTCTCAGGATGATATGTATTATTAAGTTCCCAGACCTAGGTCTTGGGCCATGCACTTCTTTCTGTGGGGTCTCTGCCCCTGATTACTTCCTGGGGGATCCTGGCCTGCACATAGCCACCTGGCTTGTGTTTGGAAGAAGGTTGAGTGGAATAGAGAAGTTGGAGGCAGACAGGTCAGAAAACCTGGGCTAGTTTGATTCAAACATCTGCAGTACATGAAGAAGCCACTGATTTCTACTCTTTCATTCTTTCAGCCCTTTCTTCCTCCTTTTCCACTAGGGCTCTGATATATATATCTGCTACACACCAGGCGATGAAACAGGGGTAACAGTTGGACACATGCTGGCTTCCAAGCCCAGTTCTGCCACTGATTTTTTTTTTTCCTGCATGACCTTGGGCAACTTGCTTCACTCCAGGGCCCTACTTTCCCCTTGTATAAAGGAAGTGGTCAGGCTCTAAAATCTCTAAATTTCCCTCCTGCTCTAAATTGTGCTTGTTAGGAATTCATTTATGCTTTCTAGGTATTTGAAAGAGGGTCACAGGAAGAAGAACCCCAGTGCATCTTCACTGGTGGGGTTTCAGAGCTCCTTGGTACCTGCTAAAGGGAGCATTTGTTCTTGTGGGCCTCCTCATTGCCCACCAGACTACAGACACCTCAGGAATGGCAGGGGGATCGTGAGCATTTGCTAACAGGGTGGGCTGCTCTGTCCCCCTCTCTCTAAATGACAGCAGTACAGTGGTGGGAAGGAGCACGGATACTGGCCCTGTCTGCCCAGAGGTCTGCACAGTATCTCACAGAGAATTGAGGTGGGCTAACTTCAGACATTTGATGCCAAGGAGAAGACAGTGAATTAGCTCCTAAAGCTCAAGACCCCACCCCTACTCCTTAAGTGGTATTTGATGGCCAAGAGGCACAGTTAGCACTCTGAGAACACCCAGCTAATGGTCTTTTCTATTTGGAGTCAGTGAACAAGCAGTTCTTGGTTTCAACGCCCCCTGGTGTCTGTTGACCGGAACCAGGTCAGTTTGCCTTCCTGAAAAGACAAAACAACATTTGTCTCCAGAAATAACTGTGTGGTTATAACTGAAAGGCCAGTAAATGGCTTGATTGTATTCTGAGTGTCAGAGTTCTCCCCTCTGAGCAAGGAAAATAAACTTTCAGAGCAAAAACCTCTTCTGCAGCACTCAATCCAAACCCAATTAGGGAACGCTTTTGTTTATCCAGATTATTTCTCATTGTGGATAAGACCAAGGGAAATTGAAGGGAATGAAAATAATAATGTGGGTTGGCAAAAATTCTTTTAAAAATGCATTTACTTTATTCTTTCAGGTGAAAGAGAGGTCCAAATAGGAAAAAGTGTTGGAAAGAATGCTGAGGTTTTGACCAGGTCTCAATTCCAGCCTATACAAAGGTGTGTGCTGTTATTTTATTCACAGCTTCAGACTCATAGAAGTAATGTTAATTGGTGATAATGCCCCATTTTTATATATTGCTCATCTTAAAATGTATCAGCCACCATGTTCTAAAATTTAGCTTTGGCAGCTTAGCTTTGCTAGGGCTGTTTAGCAGAGTTGTACGGGGTCATGAAAGGCGGTCATTATCTGTATTCAGATCCCGACTGTCCTCCTACCATGTGGCCTTGCGCAAGTTTCCCAGCCCCCGTCTTCTGTTTCCCTCCTCGTAAACCAGGAGTAAGAATCCTTATTGAGAATGTTGACATAGGGATTAAAAGTAATAATATAACTCCTGGGTATTTAGCCCAAAGACATGAAGACTTATGTTCACAAAAATACATACATGAAAGTTACAGCCACTGTGTTTTGTTGCCAAGAGCTGGAGACCCAGATTCTATCCAACAAGTGAATGATTTAACAGGCTGTGATGCACCATACCACGGAGCACTCTTCCTCAATAAGAGAGAGTGAACTATTTTTCTATTACTTTTACACCTCATTTGAATTTGCTGTTTACTTTTATTTTATTTTTCCTTGTTGTGTCTAACTGGGGATTAAACACATAACACCGGCGTATAGGGATGATGTTCTAACCAAGTGAGCTACCTGGTACCAGGGCTGGCTAGCTGGCTTGCCTGCTTTGTTTGTTAATTTACTTATTTCTTATTTATTTTTATTGACTTTAGAAGGAGGAAGGGGCGGGGAGAGAGAGAGAAAAACATTGGTTTGTTCCACTTATTTGTGTCTTCATTGGTTGATACTTGTATGTTCCCTGACCGGGGATCGAACCACAATCTTGGCGTATGGGGACGACACTCTAACCGACTGAGCTACCTGGCCATGAAAAAAAAAGAGTGAACTGTTGACACGTATGACAAGCTGGATAAATCTCTAGAGAATTCTGCTGAGTGGCAAAAGCAATCAAGTTATTTACTACATGATTTCACTTATATAACATACTTGAGATGGTAAAATTATAGGAATAGAGAACAAATGAGTTGTTTCTGGGAGTTAGGGAAGAGGTGGGGAGTGGGCAGAAAGTAGACAGGGCTATCAAAGGGTGACATGAGGGTCCTTGTGGCAGCAGAAATGTCTCTATCTTGACTGTGTCAATGTCCACCTCTTGTGATGTTGTCCTCTAGATTTGCAAGAAGTTTCAATTGAGGGAAACTGGGAAAGTGCATTTCTTAGAAGTCCATGTGAATATACAGTTATCTTATAATAAAAAGTTTAATGAAAAAACTAATAATAGATGTAAAGGGCCTAGTACAGTAACATTTAGTTTACTTCCATCCTTCTGGGCCTCAATTTCCTTTTCTGTAATAATTATAGCTAGTGTTTCCTATGCAGCTACTATATGTCAGGTACTTTGTTTTGTCAAATTTAATTCATATAACAATCCTCTGAGGTACATACTGTTATTTCCATGTTACCAATAAGGAAAGCAAAGTTCAGAGAGTTTGAGTACTTTTTCTAAGGTTGAACGGTTAGTAAGTGTCTATATTGGTCAGGAGAGGCTAGATTATGCTACATAACAATCCCCAGATTTTAGTGGCTTAAAACAATAAAAATTTATCTTTGCTCATGCTCCATGTCCATCATGGGGTGGTCTGGAGGGGTGTGTGCTGCATTACCTTCTATGAGAGATGCCAGCAGAGGGTAGGCTCCTTCTCTGTGCTTTCTTAATTGCTGAGGTGACAAAAGGGGACATGGTGAATTGTGCACTGTCCTTTAAAGTTCCTTCCCAAGAGTTATATCACTTTCACTTACATTTCACTGGTTAAAACAAGTCACGTGGCCATTTTTGTAAATTAGGAGGGCCAAAAGGTGCTGTCCTACTGTGTGTTTGGAAGGAGAACAAGTATTTTAGTGAACAGAATTAGTCAGAACTCAAATTCAAAGTCCATGCTCTTTCCTTTTTATTACTGGCCTCACAGGTTGTTGCAAAGATAGGAAATGTGAAAACATGGAAGGATTTAGCATGGGATCTGGCTTATGGTTTGTGTTCAACAAGTATTGACATTAAATACTAAATATTGGCTAAATAGAAACAGGTCAAGTTTGTCTTCAGTGTTCTTTTCTGGCCATTTTTTGGCACAAGCGCCCCTTGGCCTATCCTGATACTCTGTGTCAGGAAGCTGTCTTTCACCTGGTCAAGCCCCATGGCGGTGCCCTTTGCTCCATCCTCTCTCCCCAGCAAAGTTCCTGTGCTCCATTGATTTCCTCTGAAACTTGCTCACTGCTGTAGAGCATCCTTAGCTGATTTCAGATGGGCTGATCCTTCGAGAGTTTTTATTCAGTCCTTAAGAGGAAACGGAGGCACACAGTGCAAGGCCCAGATGTGCCAGAGGACATGTGGCTAGTCGGTAGCAGAGCCAGGACCAGAACCCACACTTTCTATTTCTGATCTTAGCGCCCTTCCTGCTGTTTCTCACACTGGTCCCATGTACCAATTTAGTGCGCTCAGCTGACAGGGAATTCATATAATTGTCTCACTTGCTCTCTTACAGTGAACAAGGTGAACAAGAGGACACATTAAAGGAGTCACCAGAGGACCTGAAAGGGAAAGACATGTATGGCTACTGAAGGGGTGCCTAAGGATACTGTGTCAAGTTTTGGGTTGAGGGGAATAGTATTTCCTTGTCTGTAAGAATCTACAGTTTTCCCATTTTATGTGAGACTGTTTCTTCTTTCACCAGGAAGATGTGATCTAAATTACTAGCATCTTAGAGTCAAGGAAATACTGTGATGTTAATAATAACAACTATATGTTTATACTTATGTAAACAGATTAAACTTGGTTTCCACACATATATACTTTATTTATGGATATTTTTAGCTGCTGAGATATATTTAATGTTAGTGTCTCTTGGTAAGCTATTCTCTAGTATTTTCTTTAAAATATATCAGATATTCTAAGATATTCTCTAGTTCTGTCCTGTCGCCAAATAAAGACTTTTGTCAAGAACAGTCTTAAGAAGTACATTTGGGGAATATATTGTTTGATTTTTCCAAACATCTTCCAATTTTTGTGTGCTTTTAATTCTTTAGATCATTGACAGACATTCAAGACCTGTCTAGTATCTCCTGTGAACAAGACGGTTCTTTTAAGGAAGTCTCATGCAAAACACCCAAAACCAACCATGCACCTACCAGTGTCAGCACTCCGCTCAGCCCAGGTGATCACCCACAGGGAGGAGAAGCGTTTTGGGGGAGGGAGTGACAGCCCCATCACAGTGGCTCTGGGAAGCCAGGACTTAGGAGCAGACCTGGCAGGTGTTTTCTCACAATTCAGAGGTGTTTCTTTAGGGTCAAAGCTGGAGGGAATAAGCCCATGGGAGGCCTCCAGGAAGGGTGGTGCTGGTGGTTATTAAGCAGCTACAAGGAGGTGTGTTTACTTTAGTGGTAGAGTTGTGCAAATGTGAAGACTACTCTGTACCCTGAGCTCTACTGAGTTTGGTGCAAATATTGTACATTGCATTCTCTACAGTTTGTGACTTCCAACAGCCTCTCGTGCCTAAACACGCATAGTTCCGAGTCCTGCAACTATACAGCTAGTGTCAATATCCTCTTCCTGGTGTCCTTAGTTCCAGTGTTTTTGTAGTTCACATAACTTCCCTTTATTTTGATGACTAAGTTTAGAACTGTCATTTTTTATACCTTGAGGAGCTGTGCCTCAGATCAGTGATTATTTCGGTTAACAACAATTTGGAGAACCCCTGATATAGTCATAGAGTTGTGTGGGGTTTTTTGTTTTTGTTATTTAAGTAATATAAAGGATCCAGCCCTGGCTGATGTGGCTTAGTGGATTGAGCACTGGCCTGCCAACTGAAAGGTCGCTGGTTTGATTCCCACTCAGAGCACGTGCCTGGGTTGCTGGCCAGGTCCCCAGTTGGGGGTGTGTGAGAGGCAACCACTCAGTGTTTCTCTCACACATTGATGTTTCTTCTCCATCTCTTTCTCCCTCCCTTCCCCTCTCTCTAAAAATAAATAAATAAGTAAATATTTTTTAAAAGCCAGTTTTTTCACATACCCAACTGATATAATAATAATAATAATAATAATAATAATAATAATAATAATAATAATAATAATAATTTTAAAAAAGGATCCAGACACTAACTGCCCTCTTTTCTGAAACAGGGTCAGTTTCTTCAAGTGCCAGTCACTATAAAGACTGCCTTGGAAGCATCACATTTCAGGTGAAAACCGGGTCCACCTCATACTGGAGCAGTCAAGAATCTCCTGCAACTCTGTCTGATAAATCGACAACTGTCCGAGAGAAAGCAAAGAGCCTAGATTCCCTTTTTACTTCCTCTAAAACTCTCCCTTCAAGACTAACTGATCACGTATGTATATCAGCTCTGTGTTCCACTCTGGTGGAGCCAGCTCGAAGGCCTCGATGATCCAGAGTGCTATGATTTATTTCTCCAAATCTGTTTTACCAAGAAATACGCTGGATCCTCTCCAGACTTGCCTGGGGCTCTTCTCTGAGTCTTTACTGTGAGACAGATCCTGGGTTCTTGTGCCTTTGCCCCCTAGAGATAATGTTCAGCAATTTCTCTAAAGAGCCAGCCTCTGCCGTAGCTTGTGATGCCGCCTTCACCTGCATTGTCCTTTCTCTCTAACCACATCCTCCCAGTTGGGGAGGCTCAAGTTCTGCTTCCTCCTTGAGGCCTCCTCTGGTTAGTTCCCTGAGAGTTTTGATTGATACTCATCTTCTCTGAATTCCTGAACTAATAGTCTGCACTCCATTGTATACTACCTTCCTCTCTCCTCCCCTGCCCCCTGTTGTTCTTTTTCTTCTTCTTTTTCTCTCCCTCATATTTTATGTGTATAATCTCTTCAAGATAACTGCAAGTTCCTTACTTGGTCCCCTGCATTAAGAACCTGTTGTTCCATCCCTTTGCAATGGAACTTTCCCTGTCCTGCCACCACCAAAGCCTTTGACATGTGAAGGAAACCCTCTTGAGTCCTCCAAACCAGTGTCACCCCAATTGACATATGGAGCAGTTCCTGCTGAGTACTGCCTGAAACTCTGACTCCTAGAATCATAAGTAATAAAATGGTTGTGTTTATTCACTAAAAAACAAAACAAAACAAAAAGAACGTGTTGACTGACCATTCTGTAGCAGGTTGATTACTGGCTTTGGCTCTCAATGAAAAACCAATTATCTTCTTTGGGCACTTGACTCACAAAAGGCCCCACTCTGAAGTAGGGCAGTAAAGAATTTTATGCTTTTGTTCATCAAACTGTTAATTGGGCAGGTTCTGAGTGCCAGGAACCATGTTTGGCCCTCTTCTAAGCATCCAAATGTGAATACAAAAGACATAGTCCCTGCCCCAAAGGAGCTTTCCACCTAGTAAGAAAACTGTAACACAGCGATAAGTTGAGTGCTACAGAGGCAAAGGGGTGAGAAGGCTTCTTGGAGGAGGTGACATTTCAATGAAACTGACTGTCAGTCACCAAACAACTGGCTTCTTCCATCCATGAGACAGTCTTTTTTTAAAAAAATTTTTTTATAAGAGTTTATTTGAGCCAAACTGGTGATATGCCAGGGAGCAGGATCTCAAATGCTCCCAATACACAGCCTTAATGTTGGACATGATTGAGTTATATGGCTTTTTTAGCTCAATATATTTGTCAGTTACCATATTTATGTCTTACTTATAGAAAAGATCATCTGCATTTACTGGGGCTGGTCCCTCCAGGAATTCTAAGGCACCTGACACGTCATCTCATGCCACCCACAAAAGGAGCCTGCCAAAAGGTACCCTGTGTTTAAAGTCAAAACACACATTCATAATAGGAAGCCAGTTTAAGGGAGCCTTAGTCTCATCTTTGATGTTACATTAGATTTAAGCAAAAATACTATGTGTATTTTCCCCAATTATAAAAGTAAAACACACTCATTTTAGAAAACTTGGAGAATAAAGAAGAGCTTAAAAAAGAAAAGCACTGAATTATATCACCATTTTTAACCTTATACTACCTTGATACATATCTTTTTTATATTTTTAGAAATAAGCTAAAAAATATTTTTAGCATAGTTGAGATCATGTTGTATATCAGTTCTGGCCTGCTTTTTTCTTTGATGATATATTTTGAGGATTTCCCCTTATCAGTAAAACTTATTTAGAAATATATGTAATGGCTATATAATATTTCATTCTACATATGTTTCTTAAACATGCCTTTATGTTGAAGAATTGTGCAAAAATCTGTGTCTGCACCTCGGCTCCTTTCCTTGGATAGATTCTTAGAAGACAATTCCAAAGCAAGGGTATGAGCATGTTAACAGCTCTTGAGACAGGCATATTGCCTTTGCCACATTAATTTTAATGTCTTGCTTCTTTGGTACAACTCTAGAATCTCCTTCAGGGGGATAAGGATTTTGTGAATTATGCTGAGGGTTTTTTGTTAATATTATAATTGAGCTCTTCGGGGAAGGCCCAAAGTATGATTCCTCCTATGTCCCCTGGCCTCATAATTGATAGAGAGAAAGACCTTCTACTTTGTATTTTGTTCATTTGACTGGTCCAGAGCCTCTATTATTCCTTCAGCAGCCCTGTTCCAGATTGGGCCTCCAGCCTCTTAGTAAAAATTTATACTTCACCTACCCTAAATATCCCTGGGGAGCAAGAAGCACAGATTAAGCAATACTGAGATGGGGTGAGGGAGGCAATGGTTTCTAGTAAAAGGGATAGAAAAGCCATTCACATATTGGGAGATCTCAACTAGGACTGCTAGTTCCAGAGGCCTTCTTTCTGCCTTAGTTTGTCTCATCATTGAGGAATCCTAAGTCAAATCTGTGTGAGGGCCTAGAAAATCCATTGCAGGTCCGGGAGGGCATTAAGTCATTTTCCCTTTTATCCTTTTTAAGAATTGGTTGAAGCCATCTCCCAGCATCACATTGATGAGCTACCACCTCCATGTCAGGAACTACTTGACGAAATTGGTAAGGGACGTTCAACGTAGAATGTACTCACTTGGTTGCCATCTTAACTGTAGACACAGACTACTATATGGTTCTTTGTTGCAGGTGTGAGCACTAGTACTAAAGGCCTTTGGAAGGTCTGACTGAATGTACAGAATTCAGAAAGGGGAAGTTTTCCAATAAAATGTATTTTAGATTACTACTGAAGCCTGGCCAGGATAATTGGCCTGTGTCTGTTTTCATTTTGTTACTTAGAAGGTCTGTGGTAATGATTCGAAGAGGAAATAACAACATTCAAGTGGCTTACTATGACAACCTTCTGTTATTAAAAGAATTGTTGTCTTCAAACCAAACCAGCCATACCTGGGAGGCCTGGTGTCTGGCTACTGAGGCCAAGACACCTTGTTCTTTTAGTTTTGCCATTAGCAGGGGGTATTGAAGGTATTGGCATTGTGGATGCGTGACTTTCCCGAGGGTAGAGAAGTCAGTGGCACAAGAGCTAATGTGAGTAGAATTTTCCATTTCAGCCAGAAACTGAGCAATACCAGCTCAATTTTAGTTGTAGCTGATTGGCTGGCCCTTCCCAGCTGAGCTAATGCTGGAAGTAAACATTACAGAGACATTTGGGGCAGGTGATTTGCTTTCCCAGGAAAGACCTGACTGCTCTTTTCTTAAGAGACTGGCCAGCCAGCCTCTCACCGTCAGAGGACACATCTTGTCAGACCTCTGATGTTTCAGTTCTTGGTATGGGGCTCCTAGAGAATTTCCTGAGGGGCATCTCTTCGTTTTCAGGATCTCAGACATTTTGTGTCTCATCAGGAAGAGGAAGGTGAATGAGGACTTACCTGGTCTGACTCAACAGAAAGCCACTGTCCATGCTGTCACAAGCCTCAGCCCCATTAGCCTGAAGAACATGGATGGAGACAGAGTTGCTAGAACCTTCCTTAGATTCTTTTTCTCTGGTCATAGGCCCTTCTTGCCTCACTGCACCCCTCCCCTGATGTCACAGAGTCATATAGGTCTCAGGATTTTGGGATCCTTCTCTCAGGGCCCCACCCCTCTACTGACTTTCCTCCTCTAACTTCCCAGGGAGCCTTTGCAAAGTCCTCCTCTCCAGTAGCTGCCAATACCATAATAGAACTGCTGCTTGTGAGAGTAGAGGTCACCGCTCATGTCCTGCTCAGGTGTCACCTGTTTCTTGGTCCTCGCTTAAGGCAGTACATATAGGCCCTTTTGCAGTTTGACTTTAGCGATAACTTTCTCTCTAGATTCTGCTGTCTTCCCCATTTCAGCAGCTGTCACCAGGCTTCTCACCCAGTCCTCCCTCATGGCACTGCTGTATCTCAGTGCACTCTGCAGAAATGCTCCCTCATTTTACTTACTGGAATGATCTTGGCCAGGTCTC
Organism: Macrotus californicus; assembly: GCA_007922815.1. Lineage (NCBI taxonomy): Eukaryota > Metazoa > Chordata > Mammalia > Chiroptera > Phyllostomidae > Macrotus > Macrotus californicus. Next base: position 42,551 of record VMDR010004461.1, read on the forward strand.
TACATGATGCATGTACTTTGAGATAGGTCAGTAATTTTCCAGCTAGACAAAGGGCAGAGGGCATTTGGGTAGTTTCTCTGAATAATGGGTGCTCCCACTTGGTTATTGTACATCATCACTCTGTTGTTTTTTTCCCTTGAGAGCTTTCGGGAGTGACCTGGAGCTGACACCTATGCTTTTGGAGTGTCCACATCCAAAATCCTAGGCGTCTGACAAGGACCTAAAGGGGAGGGTCCTTTAGAGCCCTAGGAAGTCCTTTAAGATCAACAAGGGACTACTTTTAACAAGGATAAAATGAGCATTTTATTTCAAATTATATTAAATGATTTTATGGGGCCCCCTGATGCTTGGGAGCTACCAGGGCCTGTTCCCTGGCGGGCATGAGGGGGAGACCTGTGTCTGCACACAGCAGGGCTGTGCCAGTGAGTGAGCCCAGGGCTCCTGTCTGTGCCGCCTCCCAGCTGTCTCTCTGCTCTGCTCTGGGAGCATTTGGAGGAGGCCAAGCACCTAACAAATGCAAAGCAGGGACCTGAGTTTAGCAGATGGTTGTCTTGCCCTAGTGAGCAATTCTTTAGGAACTGGTAAGTATAGATATTCTTTGCTCTCTGTCTTTCCTATAAACTAGATAAAAAGATGAAATATAGTCCAATAGAGATGGGGGAAATTTGGGATTGTTCTGATGCTGTTACAAACTGTTTGAAAGATTAGAAAATAGAGATTAAGAGCGTAAACCTTACACCTAGACTGCCTGGATTCAAATTCTGTTTCTACCTCTTACTATCCTCCTTAACCTTTCTTACTTTCATTTCCACATCTGGTAAACAGGAATAGCAATGCATGATGTGATTTATTTCACAGGGTTGTTGTGAGAAGTAACTATCACTATCAATCTTGACTTAATGTAAGTTAGAAACTGTACCTGCCACATAGGCCTGGCAAGTGGTACCTATCATCATCATTTTTATTTTTACTGTTGTATGGGATTGAATGTCCTCAAGCAGTGGTTTTCAAACTTGATCAGGCACCAGAATCACCTGGAGGGCTGGTTAAACAACCTATTGCTGGACCCCACCCCAAGTTTCTGATTCAGTGGGTTTGGGATGAGGCCTGAGAATTTGCATATCTAACAAGTTCTGAACTATACAGTGGCTGCTGGTCTGAGGACCACTTTTTGAGAATCATTGCCGTGGAGAATGGTGTGCCATGCAAAGGAAGAAATAAGTTGACTTCTGCTTTTGTATTGGACAGAGCACCTGAAGCAGCAGCAGGCCTCATCCGCAGTGTTGGGTGGGAACACAGCAAGTTCTCTGGGCACAACTGCAAACGGTAAGCCAACTTTCCAGGTCTTTCTCATCAGTTTCTTGCTGTGATGCTGCCCTTCGAAGCAGTGTGGACGTTGGGGCCAGGCATAAGTCTGCCTCTATTCTGACTCCACAGCATGTATGGCAAACTGTTTAATGTCTCTGAGCCTCAGTCACCCTCATCTGTAAAATAGGGATGATAATGCCCAGCTCATCCCCTGGTACGTTGTAAGATGCTGAACATATGTTAGTTCCCTTCCCTTCACAGGACTGCTGGCAGGATGGAATGAGATAGCATGTGTAAAATGCCTGGCATACGCTAAAGGTTACTACCCTTCCCCACCCGAATTTTTTCCCTGGGGCTCCAACTTAGAAACATCTAACAAGTGAGAACAGCGTGGTCCTCAAGTAAAAATGTGCGTTTGTTCTCAGGGTCTCTTTCTTCCTCTTTTATGTGGCCTTTCCTCTGCTTCCTCTGTCTCTCTTGAGCCTTGGCACAGGCAAGGTTTCCTGTAGCTTCACTTGGCACTAAAGAGCTCTCAAGACCCTGGAAGCAGCTGCTGTAAATACAGGCACCCTGCAGACCACCATCTGGCACCCTCCTGTCCTGGGAAGAGGGGAACTAGTAAATTGCAGACTTCAGGGGCCAGTGATCAGCCCTAAGTTTCTGGCACTCCATTTTAAAGCAGTCTTTCTGAATTATTATTTTTTGTTCAAATAAAGTTAAATTTTTCAACTGTTTTTAGATCAAAGTCATTTAGAGGAACAAGGAACTAGCAGTAAAAAAGAAGATAGCAGCATACTTTGGACCAAAGAAACTCAGGATCTAGAAGAGGACACAGAGAGGTAACAGAAAAACCTGGACTTTTGAAAAGATTTAAAATACTGTACTAGTTTATAGTAATTTTTCTTTTGCTATTGACAAATAAGAAGAAGGGGAAAAATGGTCTTTTTGTCATACTATCCTAATAGCCCCTATTCCTAAAAGGTTTAAAAACTTTTAGATTGTCATAAAATACACAAAACTTTTAAGTGTGCATTTCACTAGTGTTAATTATATTCACATTGTTGTGCAGCCAGTTAGCAGAACGTTTTCATACTGCAAAACCGAAACCACTACCCTTTAAACTGCTCCCCGTGTCCCCCTCCAGTCAGTTCCTAGCAACCACTGTTTTACTTTCTGTTTCTATGAGTTTGACTACTTTTTTTAAAGGTAGGGTCATTTATTTTTATTATTTTGGAGGGAAAGGGAGAGAGCAAGAGAGGGAGAAAAACATTGACGTGTGAGAGAAAAGATGTGCGAGAGAAACATGGACTGGCTGCCTCTCGCGTGTCCCCAACTGGGGACCTGGCCTGCAACCCAGGCATGTGCCCTGACTGGGAATCGAACTGGTGACCAACCTTTCAGATTGCAGGCCAGTGCCCAGTCCACCAACGAGGACAAGTTTGACCACTTTTGATAATTTCATGAAAGTGAAGTCATACAGTGTTTATTTTTTTTGTAACTTCACTTAGCATAGTGTTCTCAAGGTCCATTCATGTAGCATGTGTCAGAATTTCCTAACATTTCAAGGCGTAATTCCATTGTATGTTTATGTGTGTGTGTATCACATTTTATCCATTCATTTGTTGGTGGACATGGGATTGCTTCCACCTTTGAACTATTCTGAATAATGCTTCTCTGAACATACGTGTACAAATATCTCTCCAAGGCACCATTTTCAATTCTTTTGGCTATGTACCCTGAAGTGGTATTGCTGGATCATATGATAAATCTATTTTGAATTTTTTGAGGAAATACCAGACTATTTTCCACAGCAGCTGTACCATTTTACATTCCTATTAACAGTACCCAAGGGTTCCAGTTTCTCCACATTCTTGCCCATGCTTGTTATTTACTGTTTCTTTTTTTGTTTTTTGTTTTTATAGTAGCAATCCTAATGGATATGAGGTAATATCTCGTTGTGGTTTATTTAAAAAAATAAAATGCATATTTTAATTGCTTGAGTTCACATCTCATAAAATGAAAAAATAATAAAGCCCAAGTCCTAGCCATCCCCCCCACCTTTTTCTGCCATGAGTCAAGAACCAGTTCCCACCAGTGTTTCTTGAGTTTAAAGCATCTCCCTGCCCTAATCCTCACCTTGACCTCCCTACCCCCCACATCCACTGTGGTTGAGAGGGCATGGGCACTGCCCCTCCCCAGGCAGGCTTCTAACCATGATAGGCAGCATCCAGAGTTGTCAGACCTGATGGGAGGCAAGGAGGGGGTTGGTAGATGAGAGAGAAAGGCAGCTACCTCCCCACCCCAAACACACACATCTCTGCCTGCCAGGCCTGTTGATTGTAGCTCATTGTCAGGTGCTGCTGTCTCACTATTTTTAAAAAATTACATTTTATTGATTATGCTATTACAGTTGTCCTGACTAATTTCCCCTTTGCCCCCTCCACCCAGCACCCCCCATTCCCTAGAGAACCTCCCCACCATTGTTCACGTCCATGGGTCATGTGTGTAAGTTCTTTGGCTACTGTGTTTCCTATTCTGTACTTTACATCCCCATGGCTATTCTGTAATTCCCTATTTGTACTTTTTAATCCCCTCAGCTCTTCACTCATTCTTCCCCACCCCCCTCCCATCTATCAACCATTAAAACGCTCTCTGTATCCACAATTCTGTCTCTGTTCCTCTTGTTTGCTTAGTTTAAGATTCAATTGTTGATGGAAATATATTTTTTGCCATTTTATTGTTCATAGTTTTTATCTTTTTCTTAAATAGTCCTTTTAACATTCCATATAATAATGGTTTGGTGATGATGAACTGCTTTAACTTGACCCTACTGGGAAGCTCTTTATCTGTTCTTCAGTTCTAAATGATAGCTTTGCTGGGTAGAGTAATCTTGGCTGTAGGTCCCTGCTTTTCATGACTTTGAATATTTCTGCCAGTCCCTTCTAGCCTGCAAAGTTTCTTTTGAGAAATCAGCTGACAGTCTTATGGGAACTCCCCTGAAGGTAACTAACTTTTTTTCTCTTGCTGTTTTTTAGGAAACTCTCTTTCTCTCTCTTTATCTTTATCCTTTGGCATTTTAATTATGATGTGTTGAAGTAGGCCTCTTTGCATCCATCTTGTTTGGGACTCTCTATGCTTCCTGGACTTGCATGTCTATTTCCTTCACCAAATTAGGGAAGTTTTCTTTCACTATTTTTTCAAATAGATTTCCAATTTCTCTTTCTCTTCTTACACCCTTATGATGTGAATGTTGGACCTCTTGAAGTTGTCCCAGAAGCTTATACTATCCTCATTTTTTTTGGATTCTTTTTTCTTCTTCTTCTAATTGGTATTTTTTTTTTTTGCTTCCTTATGTTCCAAATCATTGATTTGATTCTTGACTTCATCCATTTTGCTGTTGTTTCTCTGTAAATTGTTCTTTGTTTTAGTTAGTGTATCCTTCATTTCTAACTGGATCTTTTTTATGCTGTTGAGGTCCTCACTAAGTTCCTTGAGCATCCTTATAACCAGTGTTTTGAACTCTGCATCTGATAGACTGCTTCTCTCCATTTTGTTTAGCTTTTTTTCTGGAGTTTTGTTCTGTTCTTTCCTTTGGGCCATGTTTCTTTATCTCCTTGTTTTGGCAGCCTCCCTGTGTTTGTTTCTATGTATTAGGTAGAGCTTCTGTGACTCTGTGTCTTGATAGTGTAGCCTAATGTAGTAGTTGGCCTGTAGGGTCCAATGGCACAGCCTTCCCTATCACCCAAGCTGGGTATTCGAGGTTCACCCTTCATGTGGGCCGAGTACACCCTCCTCTTCTAGTTGAGCCTTGGTTGCTGTTGGCAGATCAGTGGGAGGGATTTACCCAGGCCAGTGAGCTGCAAGGACTGGCTGTTACCATTGACCACCAACCTCTGCCCTCCCTAGAGGATCAGCTGTGCAGGGACAAGGTGGTGGTGCTCTGATGTGGTCTGTAGCTATCCATTGAGTGCACTGGCCCTGGGGTTTCCCAGTTGTTGCAGGCCAAGGTGAGCCCCCGCCTATGTTTTTGCCCAGGGCACCCTGCCTGAGTTATAAAGCAGTCTGAGATGGCTGCTACTTGTGCTGAGCTTGCAGATTGCCAGTAGAAGCCAAGCTGTGAATCTAGGCTGGCTGCTGCTAGTGCCAGACCTGGGGCTCACTGAGGCCGGCTGTTGCTTGTTTAATAGGATTTAGGAAGTTGTGAAGCAGGAGCCAAGACCAGCCATTTATATGGAAAAGCAGCTTGGGTGGGCCCATGAGTTGGGTGGAGCAAAGTATCTGGGGACCTCCAAGGAGGGTCAAACAGTGTTAGTGAGGTTAATGGAATCTCAGGTATGGCACCAGCTTGCTGACTCTGTAGGGGGAAGGTTTAGAAAAGGGACAGTGCCTCTGCTCACCTCGATGCCTTCTCCCTGTGTACCAGTGATGCCTTTCAACATGCTACCCTGGTGCTGTAGCTCAGAAGGAGTAAATCTGAGTAGGTGAGTCCATGTGTGGGTTCTTTTAGAGGAACGGCTTAGGGCTCCAGAAGTTTCTTCCATTGGCTCATTTTTTGGAGCTAGAAGTTGTGGGGACTTACCTTCCTGGCACTGGAACCCTGGGCTGCTGGTCCTGTTGTGGCACTGGGACTCCTCACTCCCAAGTTATCCCTCCTGAATTTTTATCTAACACAAGCGGATGTGGGATCAGCCCATTCCACATCTGCTCCCCTCCTACAAGTCTGGGTGGTTGTGGTTTCTTTAATTCCATAGTTGTCAGACTTCGATTCAACTTGATTTCTGATGGTTCTGAGTGATGGTTGTTCTATATTTTAGTTGTAATTTTGATGTGGTTGTGTGAAGAGGCAAGCTGTGTCTGCCTGTGCCTCCATCTTGACCAGAAGTCTTTAATTGTGTTTTTTTTCCTTATGAATTGTGGGGTTTTTTTTTCCCTTATTTGCCTTTTCCTTATGATTAATAATGTTGAATTCTTTTCATTTGTTCAGTGATCATGTGTATATCTTTTCTGGAGAAATACATGTATCTATTCAACTCCTTTGCCCACTTTTTAATAGGACTGTTTGCTTTTTATTTCTTGTTAAGTTTTGTGTGTGTGTGTTTTTTATTTCATTTTGTGAGACAAACCCAGGCTTTGGCTTCTTTCAAAATATTTTAGTTAGGAGAGAAACTTCCAGCCAAGATGGAGGCGTTGGTAGATACACTTTGTCTCCTCACACAACCAAAAGATGGATGACAACAAATTTAAAAACAAAAAACAACCAGAACTGCCAGAAAATCGAACTGTATGGAAGTCCAACAACCAAGGAGTTAAAGCAGAAACATTCATCCAGACTGTGCTGCAATGCAGGGATGTGGGTCTCCCCCCACCCACCCTGGCGAATACCTAAGGCTCCACCCCTCATAATGTAACAGGTGCACTGAGACAAAGAAATATGGCCCAAATGACCTATCAGATGCAGAGTTCAAAACACTGATAATCAGGATGCTCACAGAAATGGTTGAGTATGGTTGCAAAATAGTGGAAAAAGTGAAAGCTATGCAAAGTGAAATAAAAAATATATATACAAGGAACCAATAGTGAAGGGAAGGAAACTGGGACCCACATCAATGATTTGGAGCAGAAGGAAGAAGTAAACATTCAACCAGAACAAAATGAAGAAACAAAAACTCAAAAAAATGAGAGGCTTAGGAACCTCTGGGACAGCTTTGAATCAGGGGTGCCAGAAGGAGAAGATGAAAAGCAAGAATTGGAAACTCATTTGAAAAAAAAATGGAGAACTTCCCCAATCTGGCAAGGAAATAGACTTCCAGGAAGTCCAGGAAGCTCTGAGAGTCCCAAAGAAGTTGGACCCAAGGAAGCACACATCAAGTCACATCATAATTACATTAGCCAACATTAAAGATAAGGAGAGAATCTTAAAAGCAGCAAGAGAAAAGGAGAGAGTTACCTACAATGGAGTTCCTATTAGACCTTCAGTTGATTTCTCCAAAGAAACCTGGCAGATAAGAAGGTGCTGGAAAGAAGTATTCAAAGTCATGAAAGTTAAGGACCTTCATCCCAGATTACTCTATCCAGCAAAGCTATCATTTAAAATGGAAGGACAAAAAAGTGCTTCCCAGGTCAAGTTAAAAGAGTTCATCATCACCAAGCCCTTATTATATGAAATGTTAAAGGGACTTACCTAAGAAAAAGAAGATGATCAAAACTGTGAACAGTAAAATGACAACAAACTCACAAGTATCAACAATTGAACCTAAAAAGAAAAACAAAAACAAACTAAGCAAACAACTAGAACAGGAACAGAATCACAGAAATGGAGAGCATATGGAGGGTTATCAGTGGGGATAGGGAGTGGGGAGAATTGGGGGAAAGGTACAGGGAATAAGAAGCATAAATGGTAGGTACAAAATAGATGGTGGGGGTGGGGCGTTAAGAATACTATAAGAAATGGAGAAGCCGAAGAACTCATATGTACAACCCATGGACATGAACAAAGGGAGGGGGATGCTAGAGGGAGGGAGGTGCAGAGCAGAGGGGGAGAAAGGGAGAAAAAATGAGAAGTGTAAATAGCATAACCAATAAAATATACTTAAAAAACAGTTTAAAGTCATTGGAAGAGAATTGTTAGATCTTTCTAGTCAAATAAGAGAAAATAAGGGCAGTCAGCTAGACAATTAAGACTAGAAACACAAGGTTGGTTCAAAAAACCTGGTTCTCTTCCTGATTCAGAGCTTCCCTTTGACCTGTGTTGTAAGATGAACCACTTCAGCTCAGCTCCTTGGCCTCCTGACTTCTCTCGTCTTGTCCTGTCATCAGGACTAGGACAGGGGTGAGCTGAGGGATCTACTCGTAGGGAACAGAATTGAAGGAAGCACCAAAAAACTCAGAAGTCAAGATATGTTTTATTTTAATGCAATATTTAAAAACAAATACAAAAGAATACATGAAGAACAAAATATCTGAATTTTAAAGAAAGACAGGATCTGAATCTGCCATTGCACCACTTGCCTCATCCTAATCCTGCTCCTGTGAATCCTTAATGTAGCCCTGCAGAATTCTCTCAGCTGCAGTGATAGAAAACCCCACTATTGTGCATAAATGAGTTTGTCTCACTTAACAAGAGGCCCTTAGGTTGGCAGGGCATAGCTTGTGTAGCAGCTCAAAGATGCCTCCAGGGACTTTGTTTCTTTTGATCTTCCTGGTTTGCCATCCATAGCAACAGCATAGCGTGCTGGCCTTTATTTCCAGACTTGTCCCTTCCTGGTTGCAAGATGACTGCTGTCCACATACCAGGTGGGGGGAGGGAGGGAGGAATATTCTAGCTGACTTTGCCCTTTTTTTATTTGGAAAGCAAAAACTTTCCTAGAAGCCCCTCCCAGCAGATGCCCACTTATATTTCATTGGCCAAATGGGATGTGTGACCATCTTCATTTACAAGGGAGACTGGAAATTAAACTTCTAGCCTTTCAGCTGCTGTAGAAGGAGGCAAGGGAGGACAGTGTTATGAATAACTTTTGGGTACTGAAGCCTGTTTTTGTCACACTCTTCAAGGGCAAAATTATCCTATATAAGGAAGGAAAAGAGACCTGGAGGGGAGGGTGTAGGAAGTGGGGAGGAGACTAGAGCCCTGGGGCTTGCAAGGAAATGGGGAGAGAGTTTTGGGGGGAGACAGAGAAGAAAAGGAGGCAAAGGGGAGAAAAATAAATACATTTTTTAAGTTTTAGAAATCTTTGGACCATAATGTATGATGTAACTCCAGTCTCTCCATCTCCCCAAAACATGTACAGTGACATCTATGCTGTTATTCAAGGCAAAAGAAGAGTAGATCAAGAAGGCCAAGTTACATTTGATTATGTAAAAATAAAGTGCTTGCCCTGACTGGTGTGGCCCAGTGGGTTGGGTGTCATCCCGCAAACTGAAAGGTCACTGGTTTGATTACTGGTCAGGGCACATGTCTGGGCTACAGGACAGGTACCCTATTGGGGGTGTGCAAGAGGCAACTGATCGGTATTTATCTCACACATCAATGTTTCTCTTCCTTTCCTCCCTCCCTTCCTCTCTCTCTAAAACACAATAAAATAAAAAACATAAAGTGCTTTGCACATGATGAAAAGTTAGCCACTATTATTGTTGTCTCCTCCTTTTGCACAAGGGTTATCCGTGCTGGACGGACATGGAGAGATGCCCACAGATGCTCTGTCATTTCAGTCCTTGGCACCAAGCCAGACTGGAAGATATTTTTCAGATAGGTGGGATTTTTCAGGCCTGCTGAAAACACATTCTGCATCCTTTATAGTCTCAGAGGCAGTTCTTAATCCAAAAAAACTTGTAGGAATAGTTCTAGCCTCAGGTAGAAATTGACTTAATGACCAAGAACTGAGACATAGTCTAGCATCTGGTCTTTCGAAGATAGTGACCTCATGGGTGCTGAAGCTTTTTGTCAAGGGGTTAAAGGAGGGTTATGCACATTCAAATTGGATCTAGGTGACCTCTGTAACTCTACAGACAATCTCAGTGAGCTCTCATTTTCTCGCATGTACAGTAAAAGCACAACTTTGAAGGTCCCTTCGCACTCTAAAGGGCTGTGCCTCCTTGTCGAGGGAGAAGGGAAGTGACTGTTGTCTCAACTCTCTTCACTTTCCCTTGGGCAGAGCTCACTCTACGCTGGATGAGGACCTCGAGAGATGGCTGCAGCCACCTGAGGACTGTACAGAGCTGGATCTCCCCAAGGGCTCTGCAAGGTTGTTTATTGTTCTCCATCAGGAGATCGTTGTCTTCTTTTTCTGGAATGGGGACTAGGTTTTAGTTTTTAAAAAAATACTTTGACTCCTTGGAGAATGAACGTGTGGTGATGGCATTACATTGCTGAGATAAGCCAGTCCTGACTCTTGTCTGCCCCTCTTCCTCCAAGCACCCATAGTGCTCAAGACATTGATTAGGAGATTGGTATCAGTATGGAAAGAGGCCTCTAAGATAGCTGTGTGTTGGCCCTGTCACCTTCAACATTTTCATCAGCTACTTGAATTAAATCAGAGAAGACAGGCTTACCAAATTTTCAGATTACACAAGTCTAAAATGAATGCTAATGTAATGGGTCATGGACTGTGGATGCACAAAGGTCTTGATTGGTGGAAATGTTAGATTTCTCTAAAATACAAAGCTGAGCATTTGGATCCAGAAGTATAGAATATGAGAGATCTGACGTAATGGGAGATCTTTGATTGGAAGATCAAAGTAAGTGTTTAGTGTAATTTCATTGAAGGCAGAAAGTATGTCTTATTTTTATATGCCCAGCATTTAGCATGCATTTTGAGACATGGTAAGAATTCAAAAAATTCTTGTTGAAGACAGCATAGATGACTCCATGAGACCTCGCTTTGAAGCAGTTGCTAAAAAGGTCAATGAAATATAAAAATAAAAAGATATATGCAGCATTAATGATGGACAGACAGAAATGTGTGGACCAGATCAAGGTAATGTCTCATGGTGGTGTGACATGGTGTGGGGCTCCTTTGTGGCTGTCACATTTTAAAAGAGACATTCACAAACAGAATAGGATGGCTGTGGAACAGTCAGAGGTCTGGAAACCCTGTCATATGAGAACAGCTGAAGGAGCTGGGGAGGCTTAGCCAGAGAAGAGCAGATGGAGTGGAGAATTTGATAGCTGTCTTCAAATACCTGAAATATTGTAAAGAGAGTCAGCTTACTGTCTTCTGCCCCAAAGGACAGAGCTAGTGACTAGAAACTGCAGAGTAAGGGATTTTTATTCAGTAAAACATGAACTTTCTCATAGCAATAGGTATTTGGCAGAGAAAACAGCTGCCTTCACACTTACTTTAACAACAGCTCCCTCTCTCCACCTCCACCTCCCACTCCAAAATCACCCCTCCCCCAAGTACAGGTTGGGTGACCATCAGGTCCAGGCCATTTGGAAGGAGGTCGAAATAATCTGAAGGCCTCCTCCGGACTCTAGAGCCTATGATTCTGTTAGTGATGAGAGGTTAGGAGGGAAAAAATCATTTTCACCCTGCCTGGCTTTATTTTCTCTTACTCACATATTTGTTTTGAATATCCACCAAATGAAAACAGAAGAAAAATCTCTGAACAATGTCAGTTTGGCTCAGCCAGCATCGTGGGGCACAGACCATGAGCCGAGTGCTGTGCTAGGTGCTGGAGGTACAGACGGATAGGCTGTCTCTGCCCTTCAGAGCTTACAGTTGATTGGGAGAGATGGTTTCTACTACTAGTTTGACAGACGTGGTCTAAAGTCGTTAGATGCTTTAATTAGCTATTTCACTTCAGAGAGTTTCAGGAATTGAAGATGAGGTAATAAAATAAGTGGTGGTTGTAAAAGGACACCGATTACAACATTAAGTGAAACGTTTTTTTTTTTCCTCTTGGACAATATAGCCTAGTGGTTGAGAGCCAAGTCTGAGACAGACTACTAGGTTCCAGCTGTAGGGCTTATTACTAGGCATGTAATTTAATTTCTTTGTGCTTCGATTTCCTCATTACCCAGTGGGAATGGTATGTAGTTGTGATGAGAATTAAGTGAGTTAATTTACAACATACATTATAGCACTTGAAATGCCTGGCCCATAGGGAACACTCCATTAATGCTAGCTGTTACTGTGTTTCCTCTGGAGCATAGTCCTGTTCCCCTGGACATTGTGCATATGTTTTGATACTGAAAATCTTTGTCGTTGAAGGGAGATAAGTACCAAGGCTCAAGAAGTTGGTGAAAAGAAGCGAAAAGAGGAAGAAAGCATGAAGCCAGAGAGGACATCAGAGAGCTTTTTAGGGACTTCTGATGAAGGTATGTATGAATGAACAGTTGTTTATAATGTAGCTTGGAGTCCTTGGGCTTTGATGAACATCAAAGTTATTTCGAAATTTCTCAGATGCTATACATGATCCTCCTACACATTCTCCCTGTAGTTCAGCCCAGCCTTTCTGTTAATTACCAATCATGTCTTCATCACAAAACAGTAACAACATCCAATTTCATTTCTCAAGCAAGCCTTCAGTCAGTCTGATCATCTTTATCTTGTTTTGTCTGGAAAGGTATTTTGCTTTTAACTGTCTTGTTCCTTCAAAAGAGTTCTAAATTAAGCTCACACAGAGGCTGCAAAATCTAATAAGAAATCATAAATTGTGGAATGTAAAAGGAGTCTACAAGTAATGTGAAAGGTATAAACTAACCTTAATTTCAAAACAATGTCATAGAGCTTTAAGGCATTGTTCACAAATGACACCCTCCTAAATTTAAGCTCCTTCTCCTCAGGAAGTTGGAGATATTAACTCTTTTGGATCATCTGGTATCCCTTTCATCCCTTCTCCAGGTCATTCTCATTCTCTTGCTTTCCTGCATCTCCTGGGCTTCCTGGCCAGCTGGCTTGCCCTTGGCCAGTGGGAGGCACCAGCATATCAGAGGGCAGGAGAGCAATTGGGGTATTACTTCCCCTGCCTGCCTAACTCAGCACCTCATCCCTGCACAGCAGCAGCATTCCTTCACAAGCACAGCCCATCCTTGTGTTTGGGCTCCTACTGGGTGCCAGTAACACTTTGCCCTACCTCCACCCTCCAGTCCTTTCAGACTTAGGATTGATAATGGCTTCCCACTACTGCTAGTCACTGGATGCCTTGCCAGCCCTTGTTTGCTCCCTTAACTCTGACTGTACCTCTGTAAGTAGTTGTCACTTCATTCAAGGACCTGGGGTTGCATTCTGTTTCCTCTAGGACCCCCTGACTGGGACAGAACCCAGAGTGTGTGAACATTTAGCTAGTGTTGAATTCACTGAGAATATAATGCAGGGACTTTATGAATTAGCATCACAGTGTCCATAGCTATGACAGGGAGCTGCAGAATTTTAGAGGGGAAACCCGTTCACTGGTTTTAGAAAGATTCTAGTAAAACAGTTCACCCTAAACTAGAGAGAGAACACTAATGGGACCCTGAATACCAGTATCCTTTGACCTAGAAAGTAATCAGATTTTTTTGTTCTTCCTGTATTTCATCCAGAAGAACTGAAACCTTGTTTTTGGAAGCGGCTGGGTTGGTCAGAACCATCCAGGTAATGAGATACTGATGTTTGTAAATCAAAATTCACTATTTCTGGATAACGTGAGCAGACTGTAAACACTTACCAGCATCTAAATAAGCATTAATGACAAAGACTTGAATTTAAAGTTGCTCATTTTTTAAAATGTTAATGTTTATAATTATAAGGTAAAACGAACATTAACTTTGGTTAAGTAATAGGTAGAGTTAGCAATAGGAACAGTTTTAGAAGGAGGGAGCACAGAAGGTGGTGCTGTCAGTGGCTTTGTAGTCATTTTGCATTTCCATGATAGCCTCGTTGAGCATATCTCCCTTGATTATAAAAATCAAAATCAGGTTATTATCCAGCATTACTCCAATAAATTTAATAAGCTTTAAAAAAAATCAAAAATTCAAAATCCCTTTCCATTGAATTCAATTGAATAGAAAGTAGCTGTTGTTTGTGTCTTTAAAAAATGTACACACCAACTCGAAACTCCCTTTTTTGTTTTTTAAAAAACACGCACACAGGATAATCGTGCTGGACCAGAGCGACCTGTCAGATTGACTGGAACCGGATTGCAGATGGACTCCTGGCCCGAGTATGAGCGTCTTGCTTGTGAGCTCCCTTCTTCCCTGTCTGGTTCAGTCGCCATCAGGGCAGTGGTTCTGTAACTCACACTTTGTTTAGCTGCCACAAGAGACAGAGAGACTTGGTCCTGTCTTTTATAGCACATGTAGCCATTTATTTTCAGTCAGATTTCTGAAAAGTGAAAGGTAGTGCTGATCGTAAAAATTTCTCATTGTGCCCAGAATGGCTGTGGTTTCGTTGACATAGATTTTTGAAAACTTTTACTTTTGTTATATAATAAAATGTTTACTTTTAATAATAGTTGGATTTCAGCTGTGTAAGATATGTTTATTTTAGTTATTGGGTGAGAAACCACCACCCAAAGAGACTTCAATTTCTGTTGTGAAGTTTGACAAAACTAACACACGTAAAAAATAAGGACTATAGCAGGCATGATAAATGGCGAGTTATGACATTGCAGCGTTATTTATTAGTATTCCTAAAGGCTGCAAGTCCTACACAGCCTCCCACTGATGTGGTTTATAACCTTTTGTCTACAATTCTGGCAGAGTGGACTCTGCTGCAGTAATGGCTAACATTAATAATAATGTTGGTTGGTGTAGCTCAGTGGATTGAGTGCCAGCCTGAAAATCCAAAGGTCGCTGGTTCGATTCCCAGTGAGGCCACATGCCTGGGTTGTGGGCCAGGTCCCCAGTAGGGGGCGTGCGAGAGGCAACCACACATTGATGTTTCTCTCCCTCTCTCCCTCCCTTCCCCTCTGTCTAAAAATAAATAAATAAAATCTTTAAAAAATAATAATAATGTTGGTAGATAGGGTTTATTGGTTACAGAGAACGAATATCTGCCAGGTAGTTTATATAAATGAATCCTTTTCCTGAACATGGCAGTCCCACTGTGCTTCTTTAGTGTGCTGCTTCTCCTACTCTCTCAACTCTCATTTCAAATGTCCATCCTTCACTTCCCACTGACATTCAATAGGTGACTGACCTCACCTCCAACTTCACAGAGAAAATAGAAGCCATCAGTTGGGAACTAATTCAGCTTCCCACCACCAAAACTACGAACATGACAGCATCTGTCTCTGTGGACTAAAACATCCCACCTTGAACAGAGATGGACCTGCTCTATACCTGTCATTTCTACTTTCCCTCCTGTTACACTGAAGGAGGTGTCTGTCTTCCTGTCCAAGGCCAGTCTCATCTTCTGTGTGCTCAGAAGAAAACACACTTGGATTTTTTTTCAACTTTAAAAAGTATTCCCTAGACCCCACCTACTTTTCTAGTCACTGCCCTCTCTCTTTCTTCCTCCTTCAGTTAGAGTTCTTATTAAAAGAGTTTTCTACACTTGCTATCTTTAGTGCCTTACCTCCCATTCACTCCTTAACCTAACCTGCTGTAACATGAATTCTGTTCCTTCCATTCTCTAGCAGTCCTAAGGCCACCAGTGACTTCCATATTTCTGTAATGAATCCCAGGGATACAGGGCCTCATTGTTTCTTTGCTCTCTCAGCCTATTCCCTTGGCTCCCTGATGTTGCAATCTGGTTTTCCTCTGGCTATTCTACCCAAGCCTCCTTTGAGCCTTTGTCTCTATCTTTTCCTGCTCTACGCTTTTCTCCTTAGAGGATTTGTTTATACTCATTGCTTCAGTTAGCTTCTGTATGCTGACAATTTCTGTGTATTGTGGGTCTTGGAAGAGACCTCTCCTGTGAGCTCATGTGCTACCCATATATTTGATATCTGCACTTGGATTCCTTTCAGGTGTCTTACTCATACTCAAAACTGAACTCATGGTCTTAACTACAAACCTTCTCCACCTCTGGCATTTCCCTTCATTAATGGTTTTACTGTCCACTCAAACCAGAAACCCAGGAGCCATCCTTGGCTCCTCCCATTCCTTTACTCCTAACCATCAGAATATCAATCAGAGTTCCGGTCAAGATGGAGGCATAGGTAGACACACTGTGCCTCCCTGCACAACCAAAAGAAGGACAACAACAAATTTTAAAACAAAAAACAACCAGAACTGACAGAAAATCGAACTGTATGGAAGTCCGACAACCGAGGAACTAAAGAAGAAACTTTTATCCAGACCGGTAGGAGGGACGAGATGGGCCAGAGAGGTGGCGACTGCGAACCGGGCATCCCATTCCCTCGTGTGGATAAACCGGGAGGAACAACTGGGGAGCGAGACAGACCCCGAAACCCAGAGTTCCAGCCCAGGGGAAGTAAAGCCTCAAAGCCTCTGATTGAAAGCTCCTGTTGGGATGGAGGCGGCGGCAGCGGGAGAAACTCCTGGACTCACAGGAGAGCTCGTTGGAGAGACCCACAGGGTCCTAGAGCTTACACAGCCCACCCACCTGGGAACCAGCACCAGAATCAGCACCAGAGGGCCCAGTTGGACTGTGGGTAGTGTGGAAAGTCACTGAAAACCAGCAGAGAGTGGAGCAAGCGCCATTGTTCCCTCTCAGGCCCCTCCCCCACAAACAGCGTCACAACGAAGCATTGTGGCTGCCCCGCCCTGGTGAATACCTAAGGCCCCGCCCCTCACTACATAACAGGGGTGCCAAGACAACAAAAATGGCCCAAATGAAAGAACAGATCAAAGCACCAGAAAAAATACAACTAAGTGACCAAGAGATAGCCAACCTATCAGATGCACAGTTCAAAACATTGGTAATCAGGATGCTCACAGACTTGGTTGAATTTGGTCACAAATTAGATAAACAAATGAAGGCAACAATAAGGGAAATGAAGGAAAATGTACAGGGAACCAACAGGGATGGGAAGAAAAACAGGACTCAAATCAATGGTGTGGTCCAGAAGAAAGAAAGAAAGAAACATTAAAGTACAACACAATGAAGAAACAAGAATTCAAAAATATGAGGAGAGGCTTAGGAACCTCCAGGATGTCCTTAAACGTTCCAATATCCGAATCATAGGGGTGCCAGAAGGAGAAGAGGAAGACCAAGAAATTGAAAACTTATTTGAACTAATAATGAAGGAGAACTTCTCTAATTTGGCCAAGGAAATAGGCTTCCAGGGAGTCCAGGAAGCTCAGAGAGTCCCAAAGAAGTTGGACCCAAGGAGGAACACACCAAGGCACATCATAATTACACTACCCAAGGTGAAAGATAAAGAGAGAATCTTAAAAGCAGCAAGAGAAAAGGAGACAGTTACCTACAAAGGAGTGCCCATAAGACTGTCAGCTGATTTCTCAAAAGAAACCTTACAGGCAAGAAGGGGCTGGAAAGAAGTATTCCAAGTCATGAAAGGCAAGGACCTACATCCAAAATTACTCTATCCAGCCAAGCTATCATTTAGAATGGAAGGGCAGATAAAGTGCTTCCCAGATAAGGTCAAGTTCAAGGAGTTCATCATCACCAAGCCCTTATTATATGAAATGTTAAAGGGACTTATCTAAGAAAAAGAAGAT
>VMDR010004462.1:0-59936 GCA_007922815.1 Macrotus californicus
AAGATACAAGAAACATTGTATATAGGACAGTGACACCTCAGCCCCCTTCAGAGTAGGCATCTTGGGACCTCACACAGTTCTCCCAATCTTCATTGGCTGCCCCGCCATATTTTCCTGAACTCATTGACAATCTGACATTTCTTCCCTTTCAAAGGTGATTTTAGTTTTGAGAAAAGTCAGAAGTCACAGGGCACCAAATGTGGGCTGTAGGAGGGCTGAGTCACCTGGGTGGTTTGATGTTTCACCAAAAAACTCTGTGCAGGATGTGATATGTGAGCAGGCATGTTGTAATGAAGCTGCCAATCACCAGTTGCCCATAGCTGTGGCCTTCTGAATCAGGTGAATAGTTTCCATGGTGGAATGTTCAAGCTTAGTTCAAAATTTGAGGCAGATTTGTTGCTCTACACACTCAGTCATCTTAAATGCGATGGCCACACAGTACACATGTTCACTCAATGGCGTCTATCGCCTCCACTGACTAGTACAGTGAGGTCGTCATTGTTCACACATGTGCATTCCACTCCACTCTCCTTGGCTGCCAGTTTACATCGATGTCATGGAAACCATTCTAGTTATATTAATAATGGTTTTTCCAGACAGACCTATATATATAATATCACGGTTTTTTTCATCCATTCAGCCACTGGTGGACACTTAGGTTGCTTCTACATCTTGGCGATTGTAAGATTGTAAGTGATGCTGCAGTGAATATGGGGGTGCACACATATTTTTAGTTGTGGTTTTTTTTCCTTTGAATAAATATCCAGAAGTGGAATTACTGGATCACATGGTAGTTCTGTTTTTTAAAACATTTATTTTTTTAATTTTTAGAGAGAGGGGAAGGGAGGGAGAAAGAAAGGAAGAGAAACATCTGTCTGTTGCCTCTTGCACGCCCCCAACTCTGGGGACCTGGCCTGCAACCCAGGCATGTGCCCTGACCAGGAATTAAACCAGCGACCTTTTGTCTCACAGGCCTCCACTCAATCCAATGAGCCACACCAGCCAGGGCTGACAGTTCTGTTTGTAACTTTTTGAGCAACCTCCATTCTGTTTTTTATAGTGGTTGCACCAATTTACATTCCCACCAACAGTGCACAAGAGTTCCCCTTTTGGCCACATCCTCGCCAGCACTTGTTATTTCCGTTCTTCGGGGGAATAGCCATGCTAACAGGTGTGAGTTGCTATCTCCTTGTGGCTGTGATTTGCAGTTCCCTGATGATTACTGATGTTGAGCACCTTTTCATGTACTTGTCAGCCACCTGTACTTCTTTGGAAAAATGTCCATTCCGGTCCTCTGCCCATTTTAAATTGGTGCTTTTTTTCTGACATTGAGTTGTATGTGTTCTTTATATATGTTGTATATTAATCATTTTCAAGTATATGAACTGCAAATATCTTCTCCCTTTCACTATTACTTTTTAAAGTCTTTATATTGCTGATTTTAAATGATTGAATTTTCAAGTGACTATTTTATTTGAAATTTTCGCTATCTCAGCAAACACTTATTAAGTATAGGGTGTATGATATTTCCATATAATTTTTCCCTTGGCAATCTTGACAACCTGCTGCGGTGGGTATCCTGCCCCTCATTTCACAGATGATAGGAAAACATTCTCGCTCAAGCTCTAACAGCAGGTCAGCGGCATCCTGCAGGGTCCGTTGGAATGGGCTTAAACCCGACACCAGGGATCTGGCTTCCAATCCGGCTATTACCCTCCGCTCTGTGGCCTTGGGCCCTTCAGTCCCTGCCTTCCTAACAGGCACAGAGATTTATTACTGTTAGATGGCAAGTGGCGACTATAATTTTGTCTCTCTCCACCAGTGTCTAGACACAGTAGGTGCTCAATAAATATTTGCAGATTTGACTGTGGTAGAAGGAAAGTTATACCATAAGTTTCTGACTGTTTGGGCAGAAAAAGTCTGCAGTAAGGTAAGGCAAAAACTGGGCTCAGAGTTTGTGGGGGAGGGGTAGAAGGGGGTGCGGGTGCGAAGTAGGGAAGGCTTCCTGGAGATGGGGAATTTGGAAAGGCAGACTTGGAGGAGCAAAACACCCGCTGATGGCGGGGAGGGGTAGGTGGAGGACATTCCGATCCGGGGAAGGGTGAGGACAAAGCGGTGCTGGAGAGGAGTGTGAGGCCTGAGGGGGTGGGAAGAGAGGTGCTGGCCAGGGGCGAGGAGAGGGCGCAGGCGGGCCAGCCAGAGTAGGGGTGCTGGTGGGTGCCGGCGGAAACGTGTCCTGGGGCAGGTGGGGCGCGAGGGGAAGCGGCAGCCGCGGGAGGGCGGGCGACCGGCAGGAGTGGGTGCGGCGGCCTGCCCGGGAAGGGCCGTCGAGGCGCCGGGCTGCCCTGGCCGGGCCGCCAGGAGGACGGCCGCTCGGGCGGGTCTCGCCCCCGTCCGGCCCCCTGCCCCTCCTCCCCGGGGGCGGGGCGTGGCCGGGGCTGGCCGGGCCTCCTGGTGGCGCCGCGGACCCTGCACTCGGCCCGGCTCTGCTGGCTGCGGCGGGAGCGGGACCCGGAGGCGGCGGCGGCGGCGGCGGTAAGTGAGCTAGACTTTGGAGCCGGACCGAGCGTGTGCGCGGACCCGGACCCGGGGGGCCGAGATGTGTCCTAGGGCGGCGGGACCTGGACGGGCTCAGGCTCTGCCAGGTGCACCGCGCTCAGCCCGCGCGTCCGCTCTCCGAGCACCGCGCCGCGTCCGCCGCCAGGCGCGCGGGTCCTCCGGGTGGAAGGTGCGCTCCTGGCGCGCGTCCGCGGGAGACGTGCGGACCATATGGTGGGGACTCGGGGAGCCCGCAGCGAGGTATGAGGAGGGTCTCAGGACCCCCCTTCCGTGAAGAGGGAGTGGCAGCCTTCGCACCTCTACCTCGACCCTCGGGTCTGAGTGACAGCTAGGAGGGAGCCCCGGTTCCTCTGGGACCCAAATCAGTCCCTGTCCTACCCTTTTTTAATTAATCTCCCGGCCTGCTGGTCCAGGACATCCCTTAAAAAGGAAGGGCTCGTGGCCGCCTCTCTCTCCCTGGCTTCCCCGATCCACGCGGGTCGACCCTGCGCGCCCCCGCCTCACTTAGAGCACACATCCTCGCTTTCCAAGGGACTTTTCCGAGTTGCATCACCGTTTGGCCTGTAGACAGGTGCTTGGCTGTCATGTGGGAGTTAGTTACACAGGATTTTAAAAAACTTTGGGTATATTTACTATGTGTTACTTCCTCACCTCAAGGAAGACGCACCTTTCCAACGCTGCTCAAAAATGTTGGGAATTCTTTCGGGTTATTGGTTCTCAAACTTGGCTGCACATCTAGTGAGTTTTTACAGATTCTGATGTCTAGGCCCCTCTAGAGACCCTGATTCAGGTGGGCTGGGCTGCAGCCTGGGCCGTGGAATTTATTGTAAAAAGCCAGGTGATTGTAATGCACCGCCACACTTGAGAAGCTCTGCTTTGGGGCTCGCGTCCACAGCCTCCTTTTAAACTACTGGAGATTAGTCCTAATACAGAGGTCATCTCCAGGCGCTCTTTCTCAGCTCCCTGCCCCTCATTTTCCCTTCAGCTGTGCTCGCAGAAAACACAGCCCTGATCGGGTTCCCTTGGCTCTGCGATCCGCCTGAGTCGCCTGATGGCTGGTGCTTCCAACCTTAGACGGCAGATGGTACTTTTTTCTGAAGTTCCCTTTGTTTCCATCTCTGTGTTTACAGTAAATATTGCCTGGGCTCTTTCTGCCAAGGAGGTGGGAGTGTAGGGATTGAAGCCATGAAGTCCTTGCAAGGTCAAGGTTATCATACAGGGGTGTCTTATTCAGAGAAAACCAAACAATAGTTTGACTTGTCCTATTTGGAAAGGATTTCAGATTGAAAGGAGGAAAAATGCTTCAGGAATCCGTCAGCTTTTGGAGATCCTCTGCCACAAATAATGATTTTGCATAAATGTGGGGAATTTTCCTTCTGGAGAGCAAGCTGACAGGGTCCATAAGGTGGATGTGGTGTTAATGCATGTGTATTTGTGGTTAAGCTTTATTCCCAATGTGTGGTAAGCCCCGCAGATGTAACACCATATACATTTCTTTTTTTTAAGATAGTTTTTTAAAAAAGATTTTATTTATTTACTTTTAGAGAGAGGGGATGAGTGGGAGAAAGAGAAACATCAATGTGTGGTTGCCTCTTGCACGCCCCCTATTGGGGACCTGGCCTGCAACCCGGGCATGTGCCCTGACTGGGAATCCAACCCATGACCCTTTGGTTCACAGCCTGCTCAATCCATTGAGCCACACCAGCCAGGGCCTGTATACATTTCTTATTGATAGAATAGTATTTGAGTTTGGCAATTAGTGCCTTACAATAGTATGGCACATCTGAAGTGAGACGTTAGCCACAAAGGATCTTAAAAAATGATAGGGAAATAGGATTAAGGAAAAACTAAACATATGCCTGTATATTATATATATATATACTGAACTTGATCATATGTATTTTATTAAGAAAGTATATTTTCAATGTCAGTGTCATTGTTATAGTCTCTTGGGATGTTGTTTAACTTACTGCTCTGAGTATGATGTTTGGGTTAGAGTCCCACCTGGACGTTGCTACCTGGTACAAACCAGTGGATTTAATTTTTTTCTTGGGTGCTGGCTTCTATATTGCATTTTTATTAGTAAGTGGGGTGATATATTTTCAACAAAATGCCCTCCAGAGGGGGAGGAACATTTGTATTCATTTCTAGCTCCTAACATGAGTCAAAAGAACATTCATTTTGAAAAATAAAAACTTACGCAGTTTGCCCCATTTGGTTTTTCTCTTTTTCGCACCTTCTACTACCTGCCCTGCTCCTATGGCTGTGTCCAGCTGCTGGAAGTGGGGCTACTGTAGGAGCCCTCTTAGCCATCCTGGCTTGAGAATGGAGGTTATGTGTCATTCGCAGTCTCACAGGGTGGCCCCTGACCCAAGTCCTCACCCTTAGGGAACAAGACCATATGGAAAGTGTTTTCCTGCTGTTGGATTTTTTTTTTGGACCAGGCCAACAAAATGAAGCCATGTTATTGATTAGCTTATTAACTTGCTAGTCCTGTCTTCATTTGGGAGGAAAATGTTTCTTTGAGGATGCTCTCAAACTCCTGGTATCTGGAAAGTTGTGCCTGAGCAGCAGTAGTTACACTGGAAATATAATAGTACATTTTGGAAAAAAAGAAAGGAAGAAAGGAAAAGTGTATGTAAATATGGACCTAAAAAGAAAAAGGTTTATTGGACCATTTCTCACTTCAGGGCAGCAGCTCTAATATTCTAAAGAGATTAGAAGAACGTAAGTGAGGAAAAAGAAAAGAAAGAGTTAGTGAGGGGCTTCTTCATTTAGAGGGAGGTATGCAGCACTCAGAAGAGTGGTCTTTGATTCGTGTTAAGAATAAATTGTCCTATTGGCTTCCTTTTTTCCCCTCCAAGTTGGGACAGTGGATGTTGTACCAATGGGGTGAGGGGCAGTTCCAAGATCTTTAATGGCCTCCTTAACTCCCCTTCCCCCTGAAACCCATTTATTTAAGAGATGCTACTGACCTTTGTAACACACAACTGATGTGCTTTTCCATTCTTTTCCTCTTCTGACCCTGGCACTAAAGGGCAGTGAGATGGCTGAGAGGTTGGCATCACAGGAGAAAAACAAAGTTCAAGGGGATTGAAAATTGAGTAATTTTCTCTGAATGACCAAGTGTTTACCTTATTCTGTCATGTGACATTGCTGTTATCAGGAAACAAGTGATGACATGAAAACCCTGAAAATTGCAATGGGGAAGAAAAGGGATTTGATGAGAACAGCATCAAGGGCGACTGGCTTTCACGTAGGGTAAGCTTATTGGAGTTTCAAAGGCCCCAGATCAACACCACCTTTACCTTCTTTCTTCATGCACTGTCCTCCATCCCCAAACCACTATCCTTGAGAGAAAGAGAGAGAGGGAGAGAGCGTGTGCTTCATTTTAAATTCACACCAAGTTTTTGTTGTTTCATTTCATTTCCTTTCTTTCTTTTCTTTCTTTCTTTCTTTCTTTCTTTCTTTCTTTCTTTCTTTCTTTCTCTCTTAAATAAAAGATAAAATAAAGTCTTTAAAGTATGTTTATTGATTTTAGAGAGAGGGAGAGAGAGAGAGAAAGAGAGAGGGAGAGAAACATCAGTTTGTTGCCTCCCATACACTTCCCGACTGGGATGGGGGAATTGAGCCGGTAACCCAGGTATGTGCCCAGATGGGAAATCGAACCTCCAACCTTTTGATGTGTGGGACGATGCTGCGACCCATTGGGCCAATCTGGCCAGAGCTGTGGTTTCATTTCTTTATTCACTCATTTAGCAAATTTTTACAAAGTCCCCACTCCTGGCAGAGCTCTCTATTCCTCCAGGACTTCTTGGTAAACAGGGGACAGTCCTTGACTTCTGGAGCTCACAGTCAGGTAGGTTATAGTAAGTTGGGAACTCTTAGAATGCAGATGAGCACAGAGAACTGTGGAGGTAGTCAGGTACTACCTGGCTAGCCTCACCTGGATAGATACCTACTTAGTTCACTGGCACAAGAAAAGCTTCACTCCGGTTTAAATATAATTAATTTTATTAGGTCCTTACATCAAGTTTTAAATGATTGATTTCAGATGCTTTTCTGACAGAGGAGAAGGAAGGATACAAGCACTGTTCACGCAGAGAGGTAGGGAGAGAGGAGAGAGGAGGCCACATTCAGGCAGATGCATTAACCAAGGTGTGCAAGGGTATGTGAACCTGGGGCTGGGAAATTGGTGGAGAATGTGGCTGGACCTATTTTTGGCAAATGGTAACTGGCAGAATGAACTTAGTTAGCAGTGGCTACCTCTGCGACAGAGCTGGGAGGCGAGGACAAAGCACCACGTTAAAGCAGCAGCTGTGGTACTTTTAGAGCAGGTGGCTCAGTTTTTGTCTGTGACCCATCCAGTGTGAGGACTTAGTTCTCTATCCTGCTGTTGTCACTGTGCACTGTTTTTCCCTTGGGAAGGGGATTTCCAAATAGCTGATTCACAGGGCTAATAACCCCAGGGTTAGAAGAGTCAAATAAACCATTTGTTTATTGACTACCTTCTGAGTGCCCGGTAGTATGCTCAGGACCTGTCTTTCATTCTGTCTTTCACCTGAGAGGCAGGTGGCAGTGGCCTCACTTGACAGATGAGGAAACTGAGGTCCAGAGAGGAGCTGGATCTTGTGGCAGCTGTCAGCGCAGACAAGAAGTGGCAGAGTTGAGGGTTGAGAGTGCTTGGGTCTGTCTGAATAAAAGGCTGAGCTCTTTCCCCTGCTCCTTGTTCCTCTGAAGCAGAGCTGATTAAGAAATTGAATGTTCAGTGCCTTGTTTTTCTAGTAGCGCAGTCTCCTTGGGTCTGGGCCGACAGTGCTTTCCTCTGCGGGAGGGTGTGCAGGGTTAGGCTGAAGAACACTGCAGGCTTGTCACTCCAGGGGAAATGTTATGAAATCCTACTTTTCTGGTTTTTTGTTTTTATTTTGAATAGAGAGGGTAGATTAGGCTGTTCAGAAAGACTCTGAATGGATCCCAAATCCTAGGTTGGAGAATTATCTCCATATTTCTTCAACCTCTGCAAACCTCTGAGTTTCTGTAGGTAATTGGTTGTTGGGTGAGTGATTAAAAACAAAATTCACTGTTGAACATTGTAGAGCAAAACTAAGCTGTACACGTTCAGTTCCTATTGAGGTGGTACTTGAGACAAAAACAACACTTTGCTGCACAGTAATTACCTCAAGCTCTTAAAATTACAGGTAGGAAGGGCTTAGAGGCTGAATGGAGCTGTAATTAGGAAAGATGAGTTTAAGACAGGGTTACTGAATGTGTGTTTATTACTATGATGGGCTGCAGTCTACTGAGAAACATCAGCTCCAGGGAACATGCACATGGGACTCGGTGGAAGGTCGTCATGGCATTAGAGTGTTTGGGATGGGAGCACAGGGCGTTAGTCATGAATGTGGACTATTGTTGCCAGTCCCTTTGTTTATAGGGTGGGAATTATTCCCAGCCACCCAATCACAGGGATCTCTGCTTGCCTTAGGAGAGTCCATAATGGTTCAGGCTGTTGTTTTGTAGGTTTTTATTTTAGGCCTACAAATGTCCTTTATTATTAATAATCTTTCACTGTTGTTTATCTCTTTGCTAGAGGCCAGATGACCAGAATTTTCTAGTTTTGACTTCAGTAGTTTTCTTGGTTTTTCCATCTGACTTCCCCTGGCTTTCTATTCTTGTATTTTATAGCATTTGTAACGGGCACTCTATGTTTCCTTGAAAATTTATAGTCCATTCAGAGAAGAGGGCCTACTGTGACCGTGTCTCCTCCAGGGGTCCTGTGACCTTGTGGCCCAGCGGTGTCAGTCCCATTTTCCAGGTGAGGAGCCTAGTGAGGTTCAGAGTCCGAACTAAGTGGGAGTTTGGGAATTCCAGCTCAGAGTTTCAGACTCGGATAGCTGCCCTCTTTTGATTTTATGACAAAGGAAAGAGAAATGACCCAGTTCTCGAAGTCGAAAGAAGTTCTAGCGTATCTTATGGACTAATCTATGTCATTGAGCTTCATTGTATCTGTATTGGTAGTTTTTTGAAAAAATATCTGCTTCTTTACCATTTCGCCTATGCAATTTTTATTTTTCTTGTTAAAAACAGTGACTTGCCCGGCATTACACAGCAGCAGCTGAAAAGTTGATTAGCTTCTCTCCTTGCCCTAATCAAATATCAAAAACCTGGAAAGTTTACCGAGAGTGGTGATTGCAGTGAAAGCTTTAGGAGCTGGAGAGGAACCGATAGAGAAAGAATGAGAGGAGAGATAACGGAGAGAATAGTTTGCAAAGGGACTGCAAGGCGGAGTTCTCCAAACCTAAGATTTCTTTTACTTGTGAGTTTCGGGTTTGGGGCTTGAGCACCTTTGTTCTGGTCATAGCCAGATCAGCTTAGCTCTGTCTGCATTGCCCTGAATTGCCTGTAAGCTTTTCCTTTGTTTGTTTGTTTGTTTGTTTGTTTGTTTGGTGGGGTTAGGGTAGGAGAGAGTAAATCGAGGAGTGTGTGTGTGAGTTGGTGTGGGTGGGATTAGAGCTACTGCTTACCTGGGTCTTCATGTCTGGTCTGCTCACAGCACGACCACCTGGCACTGCAGCTCTGGTACCTGCAATGAGTCCAGCTTTCTGGGTGTGAGGCAGCTGGGTGGGGTACAAAAGACAGGGTCACAGATCCTCTAGGGCACTTACCTCCAGCCCTGTATGAAAGCTTTTAACTAGCAACTCCATGGGATACTCTATCAATACCCTCATGAACCCATTTTGCAGGTGAGGGAAACAAGGCCGTGAGAAATTGGGTGACTTATCAAAGTTGTGCACCTACCAAGAGGTAGGATCCAGGGTTCAAACTTGTCTGGCCCTGAGCTGTGCTGTTTTTCTTAAAGATTAAATTTTTCTTATTGATTTTAAAGAGAGAGAACGGAGGGGTGGGGAGAGAGAGAGACAGACCTCAATTTGTTGTTTATGCATTCATTCATTGGTTGCTTCTTATATGTGCCCTGACCAGGGATTGAACCCACAACCTTGGGGTATCAGGACAATGCTCTAACCTACTGAGCTACTTGGCCAGGGCTGAGCCATGTTGTTAATGACTTAGATGGCCTCTCTAAACCAAGCTCTGATGCTGCATTGTCCCTTCATTAATTCTTTCAGTTCTCATCCATTTCTTCCACAAATTATCAACTGCTTGTCTGTGCCTCTGTCCCAGCAATTAGCACACCATCAGGTCCGTAAACCTAGAAAGAGGACAGATCTCTCCACTGATCTTGTATGCCTGTGTCTAGAAAAAAACAGGTGCTCAACAAAGTTTTGTGGAAGGGAGGATGGAAGTCAGCTGGCCTTTTGAAACTTGACATCCTTGTTTCTCCTCAGTCTCTCTCTGGCAGCCACAGTGATTTCTAAACAGAAAACAGACAAGTGCTAAGAAGGGTGAGAATGTGGGGGGAATATTTCTCAAAAGCAATCAGAGGATTCTTGATAAAAGCATGTTTTCAAAAGTGTATTTCAGGCTCTCATGGCCAGTGTGTGTTTGTGCTGCAAGCGTTTCTAATTCGAAGGGCATGCCGCCCCCCAGCCTGCAGATGAGAGTGAGTGAAGGAGCCCTTTCAGACCTCCAGGCATTGTGGAGACTCTCCTTGCCAGCAGAACTCGCAGAGCCAGTAGAGCGTGTTTTCTTTGGGGTTAGGGACCAAACATGGGAGGGTTCAAGCCCACCTGCCCTCCATTTTTCTAGGGCCAGCTGTGGTTTAACATTGAAATACGCGAGCTGGTAGAAACTGGTAGTTCTCTCTCGTGTTCTCCTTCCTTCTTTACACTGTGAGGTAAGAGCGGTGGGATCTCACCTACTTGGATTGGAAGCCACATTTGCCCATCACTGGAGTGTAGTGATTTGGGCAGGTCTCTTTCATTTCGGGTTTGTTTCCTCATGTGTACAATGGGGATGTAGGGCTTACCCCACAGAGTTGTTGGGGCCTCAGCTCTTTGGCATAGTACAGAGGCTCACTGGGGACACTTGTCAGAATCTGGAAACATTCTTGGTTGTCATGACTAAGGGAGGTGGCGGCGGCTGGTATCTAGTTGGTAGAGGCCAGGAAAGCTGATTACAAGGCCCAGGACAGCCCCACAACAGATGATCTAGCTCTGGATGCCAACAGTGCCGGAGCTGAGAGCACTAGGTGGTGGTTTTTAACATTTCTCACCCAATGGAGCTGTTGGCCAGTGACAGAGTGCTCCTTTCTTAAGGAGAACAGGGGGAATTGAATTTAACTTTTTTTTTCAAAAAAATTAAAAAAAAATTTATTTTAGAGATAGAGAAGAAAGGGGGTTGGGAGAGAGAGATTTGTTGTTCTACTTATTTATGCATATGTTACTTTATTCTTGTGTGTGCCCTGAGCTGGGATGGAACCCACAACCTCGGTGTATTAGGGTGATGTTCTAACACGCTGAGCACCGGGACAGGGCTGGAATTTTAGCTTTTTATTGATGCATCCGGGTTACCCCACAGGCCCCCCTGATGTGGAGGAAAGAGCTACTTTCCTCTCTGTGGAGTACTCCTTAACTTCATTTGTAATTGCTTGCATCTATTTACATATAAATAATACCTATAATTTACATATAAATGACTTATATGCTAAAGAAATCTCTTAACATCTCTGGGTAGTTAAACCTGGCTCTTAAGGCAGACAGCAGAATGGGGCCCTGGAGAAGTCAGGCTCCTGCAGCTGCCTGTGGCCTGAGGCTGTTACAGACCGGGTGAAGCTTGCTTTTCTTCTTCGGAAAAGGAGAGGTAATCACGTTGTCCTATCTTATCATGTTGTTCTCAAGACTGAACACAATAAAGCTGCGTACGTGAAATGAGCTCTGTACATGTGTGAAAGTGTACTGTGATTCCTAAGGTGTGCCTTTTGGATGTGTTTTTTAGAGCAGCCCATTTGTAAGTGGCCACACACTAAATGCCACTGGAAAAGCCTTAGTGCTCAGCAGCCAAAGGGTATGTGCTGTGGGCAGTGTGTGTACACCAGGCCCGGAAACATTCCTGCAGCTGAGCGTGTGATTGGAGGCAGTGTGGGTGTAAGCTGGTCACTTTACCTCCAGTTCGTCCTCTGGCTTTTCCCTTTTTTGTGTGTGACCCTGGACAAGCTCCTTGACCTCCTTGCACACCTTGGTTTTCTCACCTGTTGAATGAGGCTAACGGTAACAATACCACCTACCTGAGGACAGGTGTGGGGGAAGTAACGGTGTCCTTGAGAATACACGGTGCACATGGGAAGCTCAGCTTCATCAAGCAGTTGCTATTAGTAAAGTAGCATTTTCATCACTGTGGTCTGTGGCATGGATGCTTCTTACTCAGGTGAGGGAGGGATTGCCTGCTCCTGGGTTAGGAGCTGATAAAGGATTTTTTCTGGAGTTCCTGGTATCATTTTTTAAGAATTGTGGTTAAAATACACATGCCATAAAGTCGATCAGTTTAACCAACTTAAGGTGTACAGCTCAGTGGTATTAAATACACTCACAGCCTTGTGCAACCATCACCGCTAACTCCAAAGCGTTGCCATCACCCCGAAGGAAACACTGTACCCCTAAACTGTCAGTTCACATTCTTCCTTCTCCCAGACCTTGGCAGCCACTAGTCTCCTTTCTGTCCCTGTAGAATTGACTGCTCTGGACATTTTGTATAAAATGGACTCGTACAGTATGTGGCCTTTTGTGTCTGGCTTCTTTCACTCAGTGTAATGCTTTCCAGATTTGTCTCCGTGTTGTAGCACCTATCAGCATCATTCACTTTTACCTGCTGTCTGTGCGGAGCAGCCCACGCCTCGGTTTCGTCTGGCCTGTTCTCCCGTGTTATGTCTTGTTTTCGAGTTTTAAAATGTCTTCACATCTAGTTGTTTTTTTTTTTGTCAGCCTTATTGTTTCCACTCTTGCCATCCAGTGACTCTAATGACCCTTGAAATGAATATTGGAATGAAGCTCTCAGGCCAGGTTCTTGGTGCTGCTGGGAGCAGGTTTTGTTAGGTGTTCTGTTTCTGCTGAAGAGTCAGCAGCAGGATCACAGGCAGGGGCCTTGGGTTGTGCTTCATTTCCCCAGGACAGCATGGCAGGTTTTAAAACAAGTGTCTGGAAAATACCCGCCAGGCCCCTTTTATTTCTCTCGGTTTAAAAGCTTTCCACAGTGAGAAGTGGCCCTCAATTAAGTCGTTTAATAAAAACCTCCCTCTGTTTTAAAGCATTCTTGGGAAGTGTTTACATTTAACGCCACTGCAGGCTTCTAAATGAGGAGCTGTGGAGTGAGTGATCCTTAACCTGTGACTTTAATAAGATCCTTTGCTTTAGATTTCCAGGTGGAGGACTGGGCCAGATTTGTAGCTTGTCATTGACCCAGACAATCTTGACTTTATCCTCCCCTCCCCACCCCCCCAACCACCACAGGAAGAAGATTCAGAGAGGCCTAAAGCCCCATAGAGATGTAAAACTAGCTGTTTGGGGAGAGACTAGACTGAGAGAGGTGATGTGTTCCTCCCAGCCCCCCCACCCCCATTCTGACTTCAGTAATGGAGTAGGGGCTTGGGTACGAAGAGATTAAACCATTTAGGAGAGCACCTTGGGGCTTTAGAGATTCTGGGAACTTCTGGAGGGTGAGGCCTGAGCTTTCAGCCAGGATTTGGAAATTTCTTGTGCTAAGGAGGCCAAGGGCACTGCTAGGTGAGGAGGCTCTACTTTTGCTGTGATTTTGGAGAGGTGAGTTGGCCACACCAAGAAGAAGCAGGATGTTGACAGCTTAATAGGGCTTACTGAAGGACACTTCAGGATTCATTGTGGAAAAGCGGTGGTGTGTCTTGAAATAAAGGATGCTCCAGCATGGCTTTCCTTTGTGCTGCTTTCCTGGGGATCTTTGTTGCGTAACTGAGGACAGGAGGCGGGGAAGGAAGCCCAGAGGCACTGGCAAAGTTGGGATTTAGTGAGGCTGCAGGGCTGGCTGTTACAGGGTCCCAGCCCTGGCTCCCTGAAGGGGTAGCAGTTGCCCAGGGCATGTCCTCTCCTGTTGTGGGTTAATACTCTAAAGTGCTTAGGACAATGTCTACATGAGAAGGTATGTATGTGTGTCTTCTTATTACTCAGACACTTTTGTGAATTCCCAGCTATAATCATTAGGAATGCTCCTTGTTTTCAGAGCTGATTCACTTCCATACCCCACAGGCTTGGGAAAGGGTGATATCACTGGACCCTTAAAAAACATGACATGCAGTTGGAGAAATCATGCTTGATGAATCTATTAATGTTCTCTGAGGGAGAAAATAAATGTGGGAAGAAGGGCAAATCAGTGGATATAATTAATTTAGATTTCCAAAAAACCTTTGCAAAGACATCATGCCAAAGGTCATTAAATGTTGAGTCTCCCACAACGTTCTGTGTGGAGGTGAGCATAAGAAGGAATGTGGCCGAAACCCATCTTCTGAATTGTCTCAAAAGTTCTTGGTGTTTAAATAATAACTTTTAGTTCCTAACTGTCTTTTAAGTAAATAGTACATTTGCAGAAGGAAGTAGATTCTAGCATCAATAAATGTAAGAGTTAGATTGCTTACATGCAAAGATGCTGAATTTCTTCCCTTTGGTGACTGGACTCAGGACAATAAATAAATGAATGAATGAAATGAATGGAAGGTTTGTCAACACAGACCCCTCTCCCTCAACAGGGCTTAGGAAGCTTAGAGCTTTGCTACAGTAAAAGACACATGCAGGAGTTAGTTGCCTTTGTAATTTTACTTTTGCCCAGCTCCCTGTGGGCCTAGCATGGCCTCTCCCGTGTAGGAGTGCTCTGTACCTGTCTCAACAGTGCACGGATTATGACCACTTTACAACGAGCATGACTGCTGTTGCTTGTCTGCTGTGTGCCAAGCAAAGTTTTTTTTTGTTTTTGTTTTTTGGTGCCAGGCAAACTGACCTTTATATATGTTCTTATGACATTTGTTTTAGCCTTTGCTGCATAATAATGCTGGGTAACAAATAATCCCAGATCTCCTTGCCTAACATCCATAAACATATATTTTCCCACTTGCTCATCTGTTGGTTGTGCTTTGGTTTACTTGGGCTGGGCTAGGCTGGACAATGTGTTTCTGTTGGACTTCAAGTCTGTTCCCCATGAACTTATTCTGGGGTCCCAGCTGAAGGGGCAGCAGTTACCAAGGGCATGCTCACGTCGTGGCAGGTCACGGTGGCATGTTCACATCGTGGCAGGTCACATTAGCATAAGAGGGCAAAGCCTCTTAAGGCTTTGGCTTATAACTGCTATGCTGTCACTTCTGCAGACATTCCTTTGTCCAACAGAAATCATGTGGCCAACCTCAACCTCAATGAGGTGGGGAAGTATACTGGGGCCACTCCAGTGGGAGGTATTGTACAGTGACATGGCAAAGAAGGAGGACATATAACCCACTATAACGGAGTGAGGCCCTGGGAACGGTGCTTTCACCTGCCGCAGTGGTAGAGAATGAGCGAGAGGAAAGAGGGAAATGTGGGCCAAATCAGCCTTTGGGAGCTTGCTGTACCTAGGCCATCTGGGTGAAGAATCATACACATTTTGCCCAGGGACCAGCCTACACTTCGGAAGGACTATAAATTAGCCTGGCACTCTCTGACTCTTGGCTGCCTGAACATCCGTCTGTGTCCATTCACTGTGATGGTGGTCCTGGGAGTTCCATTCGCTGGTGGGAGGAGCAGAATGATGGGCTGGGTTTCTTCTGGTTAGCAGCTGTGACCTGACATGCTGCCCAGTGTGGTGGCAGGACAGAGATAGGTAGAGAAAGAAAGAGGACCAAGAGGGCCAAAGTACCCAGGGAGACTGGAGCTTGGCTTACCCTTTGCTTGCTCACCTATCATAGGTCTTTGGGAAGTCAGTCTAAATACCACTTGTAATAGTGGTAGTCTGTCATCAGGGCCAACACGTGTCCTGTCCCTGTCTCTATAAGGACCCTAGGTCTTAGTTTCCAGAGCTCTCCTATTGTATCTGAAGAAACAGCCTCGGGAAGTTAGGTGACTTCTCTTCAGCCACCTGTCTCAGATCCAAACTAGGTCATCCAGTTCCCAGTGTAGGGCTTGAGTTCACACCTTTGAGACATTACAGCACATCCCAGCTATGTGATGACGGAGGCTCTTTTTCTAAAGGAGCCAGGTGAGCCTTGTGCCGCAGTGGGATGCCTCAGGAGGAGCAGAATGGAATGGTTTGCAATGTGTCCTGTTAGTTGAAGAGCTGCTATACTCTGAGGAAGAAAAGGCTCTGACCATTAAGTGAAAATGCACTGAGAATAGATGGAGACCAGAACTCTGTGAAGCCGAGGATGTGGGGAGACGGACTCTCTCACACATGTTGTGGGTGGGGTTATACATCCAGCAGACTTCTTATTGGAGAGCAGTTTGGCAGTGGGGATAGTTCACCTACAGGTAAATAAAACTCAATTAAAAGTGGTTTAAATAGTAAGGACATTTATTATCTCATATAAACTAGACCTCCAAAGTTAGGGCGGTTTGGGGGTTAATTAATAGAAGACCAGATGCATTTCCTCTTAGTCCTCAAGCTTGTCTCGTGCTTCCATTGTGGCTGTAGCTTCTCCAACCTGTATCCTCATCCACAGAGATGTCCAGAGGCAGTAAAAGAGGCCATCAGAGAAATCCTTACTAGGAGTCCTCTGCAGAACTTTCATGCCCTTTAGGCAAAAACAAGTCCGATGCCCACACCTAAACCAGTGACTAGCGTGTGGAGATTGGGCTTCTGTAGCTTGCTTAGATCAATCTTGGGCCTAGACAGGGGCCCAACCTTCCCTGAAGCACACGGGCACTGAGAGGAGGGGACAACCCTGGAGTTTCGCTGGCCAGGGGGATACTGGCAATGGCTATAGGTAGCCACTGGTGTTGGTCACAGCATTATCTTTCAAAATTAAGAATGTACCTAATTCATCCCCCCTGCCCCCATAGTTAGGAAGTTATCTTATGAATGTACCTGTACAAGTGTGCTGGCACACATGCAGAGGTATTTATTGCAGCATCATAATAGCAAAATACTGGAAATACCTAAATATCTCCCAACATGGAGTGGTTAAGTATTAAATTATAATCATATTATGGAATTGGGCAAATGTGTAAGTACTGATAAAGAAAAATTTTATTTTTGAAGTGTATTTTACTGATTATGCTATTACAGTCGTCCATTTTTTTCCTCCCCTTTATTCCCCTCTGGCCTGCATGCCCCCTCCCACCAGCATCCCCTGCCCCCTTACTTCATGTTCATGGGCTATACATACAAATTCTTTGGCTTCTCCATTTCCTATACTATTTTTAACCTCCCCCTGTCTATTTTGTACATACCCATTACTTTTCTTATTCCCTGTACCTTTTTCCTATTTCCCCCCTCCCCACTGATAACCCTCTAGGTGATCTCCATTTGTGTAATTCTGTTCCTGTTCTAGTTGTTTGCTTAGTTTGTTTTTTTAGGTTCAGTTTTTGATAGTTGAGAGGCTGTTGTCATTTTACTGTTCATAGTTTTGATCTTCTTTTCTTAGATAAGTCCCTTTAACATTTCATATAATAAGGGCTTGGTGATGACAGACTCCTTTACCTTGATCTTATCTGGGAAGCACTTTATCTGCCCTTCTAAATGATAGCTTTGCTGGATAGAGTAATCTTAGATGTAGGTCCTTGCCTTTCATGACTTTGAATACTTCTTTCCAGCCCCTTCTTGCCTACAAGGTTTCTTTTGAGAAATCAGCTGATGGTCTTATGGGCGCTTCTTTGTAGGGAACTGTCTCCTTTTCTCTTGCTGCTTTTTAAGATTCTCTCCTTATCTTTAATCTTGGGTATTTAATTATAGTGTGTCTTGGTGTGTACTTCCTTGGGTCCAACTTTGTTTGGGACTCTCTGAGCTTCCTGGATTTCCTGGAAGTCTATTTCCTTTGCCAGACTGGAGAAATTTTTTCATTATTTGTTGAAATAAGTTTTCAACCTCTCCTTCTCTTTGTCTTTCTCTCCCTCTTTTTGGAATACACACCTTTATTACATGAGCTAAGATCAGAGGGAGGGGGATTTGCTTGTCTTTCTGGGTCTTGGTTTTTCTCAGATAGAATCCCCGCTCCTTGCCCTCTCGCGTATAACCACCTGCATGGCCACACTGGCCTGGTCTTGGAGTGACACACGAAAGAAGCTTGCCTGCTGGAGCTGCTCCTCTAGAAGCCTGCTGATGGTGGCATTCTTTCTGCCCTTTCTCATACTTCTTCTGAATTTTCATTGATTGTTTTTTTTGTTTCAAATCTCTTCCTCCTCAGGAGTCTGCTTGGCCCCCTTCTTGTGGCCCAGGGGCGGTGCCTAGTGGGGCTCATACCCCTGTCAGGACGGTGTGCTGTCCGTGGCACCGTGCAGTTCTTACTCAGGCCTTGATGTGGGCCAGTGTGTTGTTGGGCGCCTTGCCGACAACATCAGTGATCCTCGTTCCGTGCACACAGCACTCGGGGCCCCAGGAGAAGTTGCCCGTGTCCAGCCCGCCCAGTGCTTCTTGCCTCCCCGCATGTGAGCTGTGTGTGTGTGGCGCGGCCAGTCTCCGTGCTGGCAGCAGGGTGCCCACCTCACATTTTTGCTTTCTCTTGTCCCTGGTCTTGTGACGAATGTGCCAGTTGTCCCCAGAAATGCCCATGGCTGGGTGCTGGCTAAAAAGAGGTACTGTTAAGTTTTTTTTTAAAGCAAAGTACAAAGTATATATTCTGAGATCTCATTTTTGTTTAAAAATCTCTTAATTCTTGATTGCAAATATAAATTTCTGGAAGATGTCCCATGATATGTGGTTATTCAGGCCGTTGGGACTGATGATTTGGTTGGGAGGGACATTTTGTTTTCCACTCTGTGCTCTTCTTGACTGTTTTAATTTTATACAGATCATGGTATGACTTACTGTTACAGTAAAGCAAAAACAATAGGTATTTTCTAAGTGCGTGCATGGGCCTAAGGAGAGGAAACCGGGCTCTCTGTGCACATGATCAGAAACATGGTTGTGAGGGGACGGGTATGTCATTTGGCTGTGTGATATCAGCTGGAGGGGAAGTTGTGGAAGGAAAAAAGTCCAGGAGTGACACAAGGTCATTTTTTGTCTCCCATGGTGCCTGGCACAGAGTCTTACACATAGCACGGTCAAATGTACATTTGAGGAGTGAATGGCTGTTTCAGTCAAGATCCAAAACAGCTTCATGAAGTGTCAAAACCCAACCAAGCAGCTCAAGTCAGCAAGAAAGTAGATTCTCCTGGTTTATTTGCAGGTAAAATGTGGCTGCTGTTTCCCACTTTTTCCTTGAGCTCCCAGAATCTAATTCATCGCTAAGAATCAATGTAGTATGCAACTCTATTCATCATCCGTCTCGTACTGAAGGCCTGTGCCAAGTTCTGGGTAATAAAGCTGAACAAGGTTTTTACAACTAAGGGTAAGAGCAAAGATGGGAACACCATAACCTGTTAGCTGTGTTTGTTTTTGTGGCTTCAGTGGGGACTTATCCAGAAGACCTAAAGTTTGTTAAGGATAGCATAAGCAGTTATTTCTTTAAGCAAAATAAGGTTCTTTGGTACCTGGACTGATCGGAAAATTGCTCTTAATTACATCACTCTGACAATAGAGAAAAACCACAGTTGATAGTGGTGAGTAGGGATTTTTTATCTGGTTTTTGGCCAGTGGTGGTAGAGTGCCCATTGGTGAAATGAAAGAATTATATCTCGTAGCATTTTCAAGCATAATTCCCTTCCACAGAGAAACACAAAGGCAAATGAGTAGTAAAAAGCCTTTTTATTAGAGTGGGTGGGAGGAAAGGGGAGTAGGGTGCTACCCTTATGTTGTGCTGGTATTCTTCATAATTCCTTTGCTTGAGGGTTCTCTCTTTCTGAGTTTGATGTAAATCAAAGAATGTTATAACTGACATTTCCATTGAGTTGCTTTTAACTTTTATACCCTTGGGTTTTAGCATTTAGCTCTTCTGTAATGGCTACCGGATGCCCACTCTATTCAGACAATGATGATATCATTGAGCTATGGTAAGATCATTTCCTCTGGAACAAAATGAAAAGCTTTTTATGCTCACAATTGGAGGAAAATATAAAAGTTTAGCAGGCCTCCTCCGCTGCAGGTTGAGAGGAGTCCATGTTTGAACACCGTCCGCTTTGCAGCTCAGCTGTGCTGCGGAAAGGTGCCAGCAGGTTTTTGAAATACAAAAAGCAAATAAGGCTTTTTCACTGTGTGTTTTTAAAATGAGTCCTTAGAAATATTTGAAAGAAGAGTAATTGGTACATTCTAGTATGATTTAAATTATGAGAGAGAGAGACAGAGAGGTAGAGAGAGAGAGAGAGAGAGAGAGAGAGAGAGAGAGAGAGAGAAGGAGACTGTGCTCACTTGGCATGACCTTAGCATTCATCCTTCTCTGGTTTTCAGACAGACTGTCTTGTGTCTGTAAAGCATGAGATTAAATATTATAATTTTAGACAAATTCTGTATCTACATCAGAAAATATGACAAGAATTAATAATAACACTAATACTGTATAGCACTCAGTAGTACTTGGCACTGTTTTAAGCACTTAATATTTATTAACTCATTTAGTCCTTACAATAACTATATTATTTTCCCAATTTACATTTGAGGAAACTGAGGCACAGAGGGATTAGGTAACTTGCCTAGGGTGATAATAGCTAGTAAGTGGTGGGTCCACGTTCAATTCCAGGCAGTCTGTCTTTCCTTAGTTGAAAGCAAATTAAAATTTAATTGAAGCCAACATTTATGAGACATGAGTCATTTTTAAATGTACAGGTTAATCTTGTAAATTGGAGACTATTCTATCAGTGTATATGGCATGTCATTTTACGAAAATAATCTTATATAATCTGAATTCCTTGCTTCATGACCAACCTGTTAAATTACACAGCAAGCATATACTTTAAAAATTATTTGAGATGTAAATCTGAAACACATTAAAGGGCAGTAAATTTAGCTAGTCACCATAAAAAACTTTTAACAGAGTTTCTTGTCTCCTCTCTTTCCTTAGGGGAGAAAGATGAGCTCTTTCAGTTCCCAAATGACTCCTCAATTTAAAATGAATTATTCCACCAGAATACAATATTCTTTCTCCTCTTTCAGAAAAAGCAGCTGCGGCTGTCAGATGCTGAAGTCATTTTTCTCTTCGATAGTGTGTGATTAATCCTGATGGGTAACTCCTGCCAGTTGCCTTTCTTTGAAACCTCAGCAGCAACAAAACTAGCGATTCACCTTTGTCCTTGTAATACATGCCGTGGTTGGTGTCCTACACAGACTTTTGGCTGCCTAGGTCACAGGCCTGCGCTTCTGGCCTCGAGTGACAGATAAGAACAGGAACTGGGAGAGATGGTACCAAAGTGATTAAGCTTAAATCTGAGAGCACTGCCTGGCACCTGGAAGAGGTCTCCCTGCCACCCCACTGTTGTTGTGTATTGTGCTTTCGCCTGGTGCTGGGCCCTTGTTCAGCACTTTACATGCATTGCCTAATTCCATTCTCATCACATTTCCATCAAGTGGGTGTGTTTTTGTGTCTGTCCCCATTCACAGATGTAGACACGGAAGCTTAGAGAGGTTAAGACATTTGCCCAAGGCCATCAGCTAGCTAGTAAGTAGTTAGAGCTATTGTGTAAACCCAGTTTTTTTTTTAAAAGAAGAAAGGTACAGGGATCATAAGTGTACAGAACCTTTCAGAAGTTTTTTTTTTGCTTCCTCCCAGTTATTTTGCTCAGCAGAGATAACCACCATCCTGGTCCTAACACCATAGGTGAATTTTGACTGTTCTTCAACTTCATTAAAAATAGAATCATATTCATATAGTACATACCCTTTTGCACCTGAATTTCATCCATGGATTTGCATGTAGCAATACTTTGTTCTTTCTCATTGCTAAATATATGCCACATTTCTCATTGTATATTTCATTGTATACCTTGATGATTGATTAACTCCTGTTGATGGATTTTTGGATTGTTTCTAGTTCTTGGCTATACATTCTTGTACATCTAGTACATTCTTGTATATGCACGTAGATTCTTTGGGTATGTATCTAGGAGCAGA
The DNA here is from genome assembly GCA_007922815.1 of Macrotus californicus. Lineage (NCBI taxonomy): Eukaryota > Metazoa > Chordata > Mammalia > Chiroptera > Phyllostomidae > Macrotus > Macrotus californicus. The sequence goes on from VMDR010004462.1 coordinate 21,640, forward strand.
ATTGCTGGGTCTTCATATATCTGGAACCATACATGGAGTGTTCAATACTGTGAAACAGTTTTCCAAAGTGGTTGTACCAGTTTACACTCCCTCCTAGCAGGGTGTGAGTTTCAGTGGCTCCAGTGACAACATTCGGTCCTGTGTGTCGTCTTCATTTAGCTACTCTGGTGAGTGTGTAGTGGGACTATGTTGCACCAAACTTGGTTTGACTCAATAGGTGCTTATTGTAAAACATTTGGAAAATACAGGAAAGTATAAGATGAAAATTAGAAACTGTTCTCAGTTCTGTGATTAAGATATATAGTCATCTGCTACATAACGTTTTGGTCAATGATGGGCCACATATACAATGGTGGTCTCATAAGGTTATAATCAAGCTGAAAAATTCCTATGACCTAGTGACATCGTAGCCACGATAAAGTTGTAGGGCAATGCATCACTCATGTGTTCATCGTGATGCTGGTGTAAGCAAATCTACTGCGCAGCCAGTTGTAAAAAGTAGAGCATATGCAATTATGTGTAGGACATAATATTTGGGAATGATAATGACCATGTTACTGGTTTATGTATTTACTCTGTTTGTTGTCACTATTTAGAGTATGCTCTTTCTATTTATAAAAATGAGTTGGCTGTAAACAGTATGTCAGATTATGTCAGCAGCACCCTCATACACAGATCTCATGGTTCTTGCATCTCTTGACAGTAGCATTTCTCTTGTGCTTGATTTAATCTCATGCTGCTTTGTAGAGAGAGCTGTACAGGCTTGTAGTCCAGGAGCAATAGGCTGTACCATATCGCCTAGGTGTGCATTAGGTTGTACCATCTGGGTCTGTGTAAGTGCACACACACTATGATGTTCAGACGACGATGAAATCTTCTACTGATGCTTTTTTTTGGAACATATCCCCATTGTGAAGTGGTACATGACTGTAAAACTGTTAATATTTGGGTGTATTTGCTTTTTCCCCCAAAGCAGGTATGCATGCACATGTATGCTAAATACAAAATTAGAGCTGTTTCATCCAAGATGAAAGGAGGAATTTTAAAGGGGATATTTTGGGTGCCCATATAATGACATAGGAAAGCGATGAATGGAATGCCCAGGAATAGTCTTAGTGATATTACATGGGTGCATTGGATTCCTATTTTCCTATTATATTTGGAGGAAGAAGAAAAGGGGAAGGGAAGCCAGCATTTACTATGTGCCCACCATCCTCCAGGCACTGCGGTGCTTGGTGATGGTATACCCTTCCAGAGTAGACCCGAGCGCTGTGTTCAAGGGTAACCTACAGGGCAGCCAAGTAATGTACAGCATGTTTGAGAAGTGAGTCTCTCTCATACCTAGTGACTGAGCACGTCGGAAAACTGCGCTCGTGTCACAGTGCGAACTGAGTTTAATTAAACCGGTGGTGCTTTGCCCGTTGCTAAGGTACACGTTGCTAAGGTACATGTACTTCATTGTTTTAACCCACTTGAGCATTAACACACGGGGAATGACACTTTGAATAGAAAATACTTCATTACTTGGTGCATGGGCTTCATATTTTGAACAATTGTCCTGTTTCCTTCAAATGCATTCAGTCCAAGTGCTTGTCATTCCACACTGATTCTAATCCCAGAATCCTAAGCGTAGTCTGTATTTGAATACTTTGCATTATTGACCGAATCTTCATGTTTTCTCTTAAGAGTGGAGGGCATGGAATCTTTCTATCGAGGGTTGTGGACTCAGGGTAAACTTTTCTCTTGGGAGTATAAGTTAATTTTGTGTGTGTGTTGGGGGGGATTACTTTTAAGAATAATGAATGTTTAGTCTAATGGCTTTTAAAAATAAAAACCAGAATTCATAAAAACCTTATTCAGTAAATACAACTTAAGTAAAAACAATAGCTTAATTATATAACATGTTGGGCAATTAGATATTTTATATTAGTTCTTTTTTTTTCTGATTTCTGAAGTTTATTTAAGTAGTAAGACTAAATATTTAGCTTTTAAGTCAAAATTTCAATAGGGACCCATTTCCTAGACACTGAATAATCTTTACCATTTTCATTCTTACTGATGTTATTTGTCGTGCGGAGATGCTCTTAGAGGCTGTAGGTGTGTAAGTCTCCTTGTTCCTCCATGAAGTAGGGGTGGGAATTGCTGGGCTTCTGATTCTCATGGCTGCTCTTTGTGGTTCTTTGTGTCAGCTTCTGTACCCGATACCGCGTTTGCCTCCACAACAGCTCACGCTTCTGTGTTATTGCTTCTCCTTCACTTTGGGTTAGGAATTGTAGTTTCCAAATGTGTAGGTTGTGGGTAAGAAGAGAAGCAAGAAGGAAGCTGACGTTGAGTTGTGTTATGTGCCAGGTGCTGGGTTTGAGACAGCCTGCTGCCTGAAAAGGAAGCTGTGGGCTCCCGGCATCCCCGTTGTACATGTTCAGTGGCCATTTCAGCTTCCATTTAGTTTTTCTTTTTTATTATAACAATAACATGTTTGTAATAAAAACTGAAGCATAATAGAGATGTGTGATTTAAATTGAGAGCACTGTCTCTCCCAGTTTCTGTTTTTGTCTATTACTCAAAGCCAGAAGCACACCTTCTCTTACCTGAACAAGGGTCAGTGGCTTAAGCTCTAGCGAATGAAAGGTGAGTGTTATGTGTGGGCTTAGGGGAATGTTCCAGGGACTGACTTGTATGGACAGCGCACCTCTTTTGCTTCTCCTCTGTCTTCCTTTCTCCTGCTTGGAACGTGGATACAATGGCTGAAATCCAGCAGCCGTCTTGGATCATGAGGGAACCATGAAGATGGAAGCCATGCTCTCAGTAAGTGGAGCACAGAGGAGGAGCCTGGATCCCTGTGGCCATGCAGCTGTGATCCCAGCCCCAGACTGCTTACCTCCACACTTCTTTCTTGGTGTTTAAGCCAGTTATTTCGTGTTTTCCAACATATGCAGCTGGATTTAACCTAACTGATACCCTTGCTGTGTCCCCCACACCATCTTGAAGGTGACTTGTTCCTAGTAGGTGCTTGGTAAGTGTTTGACAAGTTCAGTGCCCAATGGCATTGAGGTGGGGAGTTTAAAGCTCCAGCTGCTCTGACCTCTGTCCTTCCTGCCTTAGATTAAATTTCTCAGAGGGACCTTTTGTTTTTCTTATCCCACTGCCAGGAAGGTTTTTCCCAGTCTCTTGTGCAGGGCTGTGGGGCCATAGGTGCAAATATTTTGACAAGACAAGTGGGCAGTAGGCCTGTGAGATTCCATCCGCATGCATGCATCATTTCAAAGAAAAATCTAAGGGCTGGGCACTTTTCTGAGTCTTCTCAAGGAACTGGTGGTAGTGGTTTGTATGATGTCAGAAGAAGCCTCTATGGAATCTTTTGCTTTCATGTAGAGGCTGTACTTTCCACAGCACCTGCCAGCAACTTGATGTCAGGGGAGTCTTTGGAAAATGACTGTGAAAGAGTCCTGATTGCCAGCTATTGACAGGGGGTCTGCCTTCTCAGTGGCAACCTCAGAGGTGGTCTTGGCCAGACCAGCCTGCCCCTGACTCACACTGAGCCTTGTGGGCCAGGCTGACACGCCCCTCTGTGGGGCCCAGGGCTACCTGCTGGTTTCCTGGAAGCATTTAGGCTAAGATTCTGTCGCTAAGAAAATGATATTGTTTTTGCAAGTGTGGACGAATGGGAGTGGGTTTAAAACTCTTCTCTCCCTCCAGAGTAAAGCTCCTTTCAGAGAAACGTGGTATTAAAAAAGAACCACCCCAAACAAAAAGCAAAACCTGGGAGGTGAATTAACTCTTCACCGATGCCAAGGAGTTTATTTTAAAATAGGTTTCATTGGCTACAGGGATTGGGATGGCCCACCCCCTTGTGCACCCACTGAAAGCAGGGTCAGTGGTGGACACACACCCCTCTGTGGGAAGAAGTGAATTCCATGGCACACCCCAGTGGCTCACGATTGTTTGCTTCTCCTGGAAATGATTATAGAAATACGCAGTCCTTGAAAGGCAACATCTGGCTGGACAGAGGCAAGCTGGCAAATGCTCAATCTAAATAGATGGAGGTGATGTGCTGAAGGAAAGAAGCAGCCTGAGAAAGTGACCAGTGAGTTTTAGTGCCATGTTTAGAGAGCCACCCCTGCCCTGTCTGGGGCTTGACTTCTTCCCTGGAGCTGCAGGTTACCCTGGTCTTTGTATGAGACGGACGGACAGCCCAGAGCCCACTTACATGCCCCCTCCCCTTCTGAGGCTTCTGTGAAGGAAACAGGACCTCCCACAGCACCGGTTGGCAGTTGGTGCCCAGAGCCAAGATGTGTTTGCTGTCCAGGGAGCGTCCTGGGCCAGTGCTCTGCGGTCAGCCTGGACCTGTCATCTGGTTCCAGTGCCATGTGAGGTGTTGACTGAGACTGTTAGAAAAGTCTCTGCCCCCTCAGTGCTTTCTCAAGGCAGGCATGTGCTTGTTCTTACTAACCAAGCCCAGGACCTGGGTTCTCCACAGCATTTCCAGGAAAGTCTCTCTGTTCTTGCACCCCTGTGTCCTGCTGAGTTTGGAGGGGTTCAGCTTTGGACCTCTTAAAACCCCAGGACAAATCCCTTTTCTTCCTCCTCAACTTTGCATCTACCAGCTGGTAACAAAAACAGAACAGCATCTTCATGGATTTATGGCTGTTGAGAGGTTTTCTTCCCATAGCATGTGAGACATTTTCAAGTCAAGAATGCAGTTCTAATAAATCCAGTGAACCTGTCATGGATTTTCTGAAACCCAGTTTCCATGAAAGGCTATGGTAATAACTTTTTGAAGGAACTTATTGAAAATATGGACCATTAGAGCTTGTTTTTGCAGAGGATGCATTTTCACATAAAAATGCCTCTGTAGCAGTTCTGTTCAGTTATTTTGCAGCCTCTGGCTGGGGTTCTGCAGGGCCCTGCGGCGACATTTTTAAAGGCCGGAGTTTGACTCCGCTTTGGTCTCTTCGGCTTTTGAGCACTCCAGGAAAGCCAAATTTCTTAAGTCAAGAGTCATAACATAAATTCCTGGAGGAATTCAGAAGCAGCATCTTCTTTTGAACAAATAGTCGTTACCATAACATAGATAAAGTCCTGCTAACCACATTTGGAGGGGGTCAAGATGGCCCTTGCTCGCCTGGATTTGAGAGGTTGGTTCAGAGAGCTGACGGTCCTTGGAGCGCTACGTCCCCCGAAGTTCCACCTCTGCCACTTGCGTGCTGTGCAATCTTGGACAAGAAGTCCCTTGACCTTTCTGAGCTTCAATTTCCTTACCTGTAAAATTATACTGCCCACCTCTGTCTTTGACATTTTTTTTTGTCCTCACCTGAGAACATTTTTTTCATTGCTTTTAGAGAGAGAGGAAGGGAAAGAGGAAGGGAGAGAAACATTGATGTGAGAGAGAAGCATCGACTGGTTGTCCCCTATACACACGCGGACCAGGGATCAAAACTACAACCTAGGTGTGTACCCTGACTGGGAATCAAACCTTCAGCTTTTCAGTTACGGGACGGTGCTCCAACCAGCTGAGCCACACTGCCAGGGTGTGTTGATGCTTTTTAGACTGTAAAGTGCTTTGAAATGTTAGTTATCAAGATGATGGTTCTTTCCTTCACTTTCCCCATTCCATCACCTCCATTGACGGTGGAGGCTCCAACATTATTGCTCCCACCATCTCTGGGGTGGACATTTTCTCTCTCACATGATGCAGGTGCTTTGTCCTTCCTGTTCTCTGACTTGGAGTGGGTCACCATTCTGTAATGATCCTGATTTGGGAGTTGTGACCTTTACTTTTCCTGCTCTTTCCAAGTCTTTCTATTCTGACTCTGCCTAGACTCCTGTTTTCTGTAGCATTCTTTGCTTTGTCATTTGCAATCTTTAGCTCTTTCCTATTTTTTTTAGGGACGTGTAGGGACGGGAAAGGGGCTGACTCTGCTCTGCTGGTGAAGGGCTGGGAACCCCTGAGAAAGTGATCCATTATTCTGACTTTTTCTGTGTTCTTTCCACAGTCCCCTCTCTTAGACTAGACTTGGCCCCTATCCCCAGGGCTCTGAAAAGACAAGAAAGCTTCTAGGAGACGTTGACCATTTTTAACCCTGTGGGGCTGCAACTTACATTTAATACAAATGCCTTTCTTTCTTTCATTCCTTCATTCATTCTTTCCTTCATTCATTCAATACAGATATTTACCAAGTGCCCACTGTGTGCCAGGTCCTGCATTAACCCTAAGGATATGGCAGTGTCCTAGAGAAGGGATAGCAAAGCAAAAGTCCCTCTCATGGCAGTGTGTATTACAGTGGGGAGACCTAGTGGAGGAGAAGCCAATCACACAAATAAAGACATGTCAGTAGGGGATAAGAGCTTCAGGGGGACAAATGGCAAGATAAGTGGATTGCGAAGGATGGTAGGGATGGTAGAGAATCCTGCTTTGTGGGGATGGTCTTTTCTGTGAGATGGTCAACATCAAGTTGAGACCTGAAGGAACGCTTGGAGTATGGCTGCCTGGGGGGGAGGCCATTGGGGAGGGGTGCCCTCAGGCACTAGGCATAAGGGCAGCAGGGCCCTGGAATGCTTTAGGAATTGCAAGGAGGCCAGTGTAGCTGGAGGGGAGTGAGTGAGGGGAGAGTATTCTAAGAAGAGGGGGTGGGGTTGGGAGTCAAAGCTTGCTGGATTTTGCAAGATGTCTTAAGGATTTTATTGTGATGGGTGTGGGAAGCCAATTAAGCGTTTTGAGAAGGGAGGAGGCTGGCAGCCCAGTTAGGAGCCTCGTGGAGCAGCCAGGACTTCTTCGGAATTCGCTCTGCGGCGGTCATTACGAGGGAGCCACGCACAGTGACGTGGAAGAGCCAGCCCTGAGGGTGGGGGCAAAAAGTCTGCCGTGAATACCTCAGGAATCGGGACACCTGCCTGGTCCAGAGGGTCCTCATTTTAAAAATATGTTTAAAAATGTCACTTTAACACATAAGAGCGTTGTTATTACACTCACATGAAAATGCTTGGTAAATCCAAAAGATTGTTAGTATGCATACCGACCTACCGGCCAGAGTTACTCATCGTACTGGGCTCCGAAAACATGCTGAAACAAATGTTTTGTCTTGCATTCATTTATTTATCAAAACATTAACTCAGTGCTTACCAAATAGTAACCTAGTGCCTACTCTGCTGGTTGGTACTGGAAGTTATGACTGTTGTCTTCCTCCTGGTCAGTTTACAGGCTAGTTGGAAGGTTGGACGTCTGTCCCCTTAGTGTGAGTTTTCTTGTTTTCTCTAGAGGTGGTAACTGTTGAATCACTGGATCATTGCTGGCGGAGTCCAGTCATTAGCTCCTGCCCCTGGGAGTAGACTTCCCAAGTGGCTTTCTGTGTATGTGAAGAGTTTTAAGACATTCTGTTACTGCAGTGAGAACTGAGTTTTAGTGTTTATAGGAGGTCTTGAGTCATTGCTATAACTTTCCTGATGTCTGTGTCTATTCTTTTCTTTCTTTGTTTTTGGCAAATATGATGAAAAAAAAAAAAAACATTCCTCATCTCCTTTTTTCCCTAAATTGCTTCCAGTCTTACCGCCCCCAAAATCTTTAAAGAAGTAACTGAAAAATAGGCCTAGTGTGAGGGAGATTTCTTATCAGAAAGCTTATTAGAATAATGAATAGTCTTTTTGCTACTGAAAATAAAAGGTCTCCTTTTAATGACATTTAAATTAAGTTCAGAAAAGGGGTTCCGACATTTTTTTCCTGCCTGAAAGTATCATTCTGTTTAGTAGCATCAAAGACATTGCGACGAGAGGGTGGAGTGGAAGTTAGGGAAGTTAAGTGACCTGGTGAGATTAAACATCTGCGCCCTGTTGAAACCTTGCAGCCAGGGGGAAGCTCAGAAAGAAAAGAGTCTATCCCAAGAAGTGGGTTCCCAAAAGCAACCGAGGACACACCCCGTTACGTGTTTATTTTGGCAAAGGGAAAACTGGGTTCAGTTTCCCTGGGACACAGAACATCAGGGTTCATGAACACATGCATTCGTGAGGTGAAATCATTTCCTTTGATGGAGACTGTTGTCCTGCATCCCTCCTCAGAGGCGACTCTTTTTTCAAATGTGCATTGCCTAGTTGTTTCCTTTGGACTCACAGAGACTCTCATGCAGAAATGTGACTTGTAAGCCCCCAGACAAGGGTTGGGCAGTCTTCCCAGAGCTAACCTTCTGGAGACTGCACCTTTGCAGTCTTGGAGTCTTTTCTAGAATTTGAGCTTATCTCCTACCAGAACCAGGAGACCTGACTCATCAAAGCTGTCCAGAGACTGTCCTCGGGCTCTCCCACATAGTCACTGCTGGCTCCACGTTCGTTCGTGCATTCTTTTATTAGACCAGCTGTGCTCTCGCCGCAGAGGCCGCAGAACCAGAACCAGAACCAGAACCAGAACCAGAACCAGATCCAGGTAACCCTGCACTCAGGGAGCTTACAGTTCAGCTGTTCTGGCACTTCTGCCATGTGCTGTTCAGCTCTCATTGCTTTTCTTTGTTCCCCGCTTTGATGTAGATAATTTCACTAGGTTTTGGCTCAGCTTCTACATGGAGTTTCTTAATATCTTGCCACCCCTCCCTGAGAGCCTTCATGCTGCTTTTCTGCCTCTTGCCTAGTCTGGAAAGGTTATATATTTGAAGCCATGAGTGTCCAGTGTTCCTTGGAAAATTCCACCGAGGTTCATATTTTCCGAATTCACTGTCCATTGCCCTACTAGTGTTCATAGCCTTTAAATGTGATGTCCCCAGGTTTCCTTTGGGACAGGTTGGGGTTGACTTCCTTCCTCTGCCATGAGGGCAATCAGCCAGTGATGGTTTTGAGTTTATATTGGGACCAGCCTGATGTCAGGGATGTGCCTGAAGTCATTCTTGAGATTCTCATTCATTTCTGGTCCAGGCAGGAGTCCCTAAGGCAGTGGGTGCCAGGGGGTGGGCCAGAACACCTCATGCCAGTGCAGGCGGGAGCTGTCTCCCTTAGTGAAGAGACTTGAATTCTCAGGTTCATGTTCTGTACAGAGAAAAAGGATATGATCTAGAGAAACCTTTGTTCTTTGGTTGTCCTGTTATCCTTTTCCTCCCTAAAGACTTCCCAGTCTTTTTCACCTCTGTGCATATTATCTTTTGTGTGATTATCTTAATGTTTTTTCTTTATATGTAAATGGATGATTGTAACCAAGTAAATATGAGGTGGAATCTGACTTTCAGATTTGAAAGAACCTGCCTTTATTGAGGGGCTGACACTGGAATCCCTTCTCAAACCTGACCCTGAATGGGCAGCCCTCCACCCCCATGCCATTTGCATTCCTCCACTGATGGGGAACTCATTACTGTATGAAACAGCCCAGCATCTTAACTGTTAGATGGAACTAGAATTTATGTCCCTGGCACATCTACTCATTGTTTATTGTCTAACCTTTGGAGCCACACAAAGCAAGTTTGATTCCCTCTTCACCTGACAGCAGTTCTGGTATTTAGATTTGATGACACTGTATCATGTTCTTAGCGTCATTCCTCTTTCTCTACCTGTGCTTTCTCTTAGCTTCTTGATTCTGAAACCATCCTGGTCACTTTTCTTAAACCAGCTCTTATTGATCAGCTCCCCCACCCAGCAGAGGGCATCCCCTCAATCACCAGGGAGGGGACCTGAGAGCACCGATCAGCAGGACTCATTTGGCTAATGTGAGTGCTGGATCGGTGGCCCCTTTTACTTCAGGACTTCCTCTAAGTCTCCCTGAGGCTGTGTGCTCAGGTAGAAAGACACACTTCCGAAATAGTTGGGGGAGTTCTTGATTTTGGGGGGAGTCTACAGCATGGCTTACTGCCCTGCCCTGCTAAATCTGGATATGTAATTTCCAGAGATCACAGTGGTCTTTGACAAGCATTTCATAGTGAACTTGCCATTAACGGTGATCCTCAAAGCCTAAAAAAAAAGACAGGGTTTTCTTCTATTCCTCATCCATCCTTCAATCAAGTAGTTGGATTCTTCAGAGCCTTTGGTTCCTCTATTAAACTTCATTTTGTTAGGCTCGACCCGTCAATCCAGTCTGCTGATCTCTCTGGCTCCTTAACTCTCCCACAATATACTGTTTCCTGGTTCCTGTAGTTTCAGCGGTTCAGGGCATTGGCTTTACTGTGAGGGAGATGTGGGTATAAGTCGACTACTGACTGGTTATGTGGTTCTGGGCAAAGCAATAGTGAAGTGTCTTCTGGCACAATTGACAGCAGATGAGTGGTGTCTCATGGGACCCAAGGGCAGGAGGCAGTGGCCTCAGGAAGTCAGAACAGGGAAGCTGAAAAACAATGTCATCTTATCTCTGCTTCTCTCTGAACATTTAACATTTTTTTCTCTTTTCTTTTGGCTGATTTCCTGCATCTGCTTATGGGGTAGGCAGAACAATGCCCTCTTCCCAAACCCCAAATTAGATGTCCACACCCTAATTCTGCAGCCTGGGAATATGTCACCTTATGCGGCAAAAGGGCTGTGTTTAAATCAAGAACCTTGAGATGAGCAGAGTCTCCTGGATTATCCAGGTGGCCCAGTGTCATCACAGAGGCAGGAGTTTGAGAGTCAGAGAACAGGGCTTGAGGATGGACACAAAGTCAGAGAGCACGTGGCCTACTGCTGGCTTTGAAAATGAAGCAAGACGTGCAGGCAGCCTTGGAAAGCTGGAAAAGGCCCCTAAAGCCTCCAGAAGAAACTCAGTCCTGTCATCACCTTGGTTTTACCCTGGTGGGACTTCAGACCTCCATTATAATAAAAATCACTGCGTTGTTTTTAGCCACTAAGTTGTACATGCCTCTTAGCCTTAAAGTCTTCCTCCGAGTCACCCACCCTCATGAGCTCCCAGCTTCCTTTTGTGCCCCGTGTTGGAGGCTCTGTGGTTTGTTCCTGCCTTCCCTCTGCCCTCAGCATCATGGTCTGCCTCAGGGCATGGCACAGGCAGGTTCTTGGTAAATCTGTGGAACTGAAGAGCCGAAGTGAAACCTGATGATGCCTTTCAGAAACCCAGCTGTGTGCTTGTAGTTCTTATCCCTGTCCCCGCCCCGCCAGCCAGCCCAGTGGCCCTGCCAGAAGAAGAAAAAAGCCAGTTCCCCCCATGGTTTTCCCAGTGAAAGGACTTATAGTTGGCCTCTTCTTTCCTAAGTGTTCCTTTCCCATGCTTGGAATCACTGCTCTAGAGCCTCTGTGTGGTGAACCCACCTGCTTTTGGAGACTGAAATATATCCACTTTTTATGCTCTCCAAATATCAGAGGTTGAATTAAAGAAAACCATGGAAATATGTTTTGATGCCTTCTATTTCTTGAATGTACTACAGTTGAAAAAATGCTTCCACCTTCACAATCTTATGTAATCCCCATGGCGGCCCTATGAAGTTTTCTTGTAAGGATGGGAGTGGCAGTGTCCACGCTCCTTACATGTTGGGCTGGAAGCCTACCATCCCTTTTCACAGGTCAGAGTTCACAGTGGTGACTTGCTCAGTCTTGTTTGTGTAGTGAGAAGACGTATCTGTTCCCAGCGCCATTGTCACCTCTTTCAAGTTGTCAAGAGCATTCTCATTTTCCCTGTCGACTTCTGGATAGCTCCTTGAATTTTGCTTTCCCTTCTCATTAAGATAGCATCCTCTCATGGCCACCTCTATCCTTGCTCTTCTCGTGGCCTCTTTGCTGTCTGGGCCTATACCCATCTTCCTTCTGGTTTGAATTGGAGACACTCCGAGAAGGCCCTCCTGGCCAGCACCTGCTCTCGGAGGCACCTGCTACCAGGGTGGTTCTGGGTGCATACAGAGATGCTTAGTCCCTGCTGGCTGGGTGCTGGCCTGGCTGCCACATCCCCTCAGCCTTCTATCTCCTCATGATTGTCTGCAGGTGGTCCCTACACTGCAAACCAGATACATTCCAATGGTTTATGTTGCACTTAGTTGATTGTTTTGAGTTAGAATGCATCTTCTTGGGGTTTTGGTGTCATAAATGGAGGTTAGGTTCCAGGTTCCCCCACTGACACCTGTTGGAGCTGTTATGTAGCCAACTCTTGCGTCATGAAGAGAATGGGCTTGGAGTCAGACAGGCCTTGGTGACATCTGGCTTTGCCACAGCTCTCTGGGTGACCTTGGCCAAGTAATTCAACCCCCCCTAAGCCTCAATTGCCTGCAAAATGGTAATAAGTAAAATCTCCCTGACAGGGTTGCTGAATAGTGTGTAAAAAGTGCTTCGCATAGTACTTGGCACTTGGTAAATGCTCAATGAATGGTTGGTATTAGTTATTACTGTACTATTAATTATGTATCTAATATGTTTAATAGCACCAGACACTTATCATTATTTATACTGCCATTTCTGTGGCTGAGCTGATTCCAAGGTCAAGCTCTGTATTGGTCACTCATTCAAAACAGCTGCTGTGAGGAGCAGTGCTGGGAGGTGCTGCCCAGTATTTGCTGGGCCCCTGGGCTGAATCTGGGTTGTTGGGTGGCAGACACTGTCTGAAGCTGGTGGCTTGGGGCTCGGGCAGCACTGGTCCAGATCAAAGCAGAAGTGGTAGGAGCTTGGGCTCCAGCAGGTGACAGTCCAAGGTGTGGAAGACATCAGAGGCACAAGCATTTGTAAGAGAGAAGCAGCTGGGAAGAGTGCTGCTGGGGAGGAAAGGACACTTCCTGCTCTCTGGTCAGGGAGCTGAGTCTTAGGTGGTGCTTATTAAGGAATGTTTTAAGTGGGACTTTAATTTGGCCACTCCTTATATTCAACCCAAATAACACCCCAGTCCCTGCTTCCTGTCCCTGTGACTTCCTATGACCAAGCAGGGTTAATTAATATCTTTCTCCCTGTAACTACCTCCGTCTCATCTCTCATTTTCACTCCTTCTTTCTTGCTGTCATCTCTTTGTATTTCTCTCCTTTTCTCCTGTTTGATTGCTCTCATTCCGCTCTGCAACTAACTCAGCTCTTGTTTTTCATCCAATGGATATTTCTCTCTTGGAGAAGCATTTTCTGTGACTAAGATACAGGAGGAAGGGGACAGAATGCTGTCTTAAATAAGCAACATCGGTGTATGGGTTTTGTCTAACGTTCCCACTTAAATTGCTCTGATGGTTCTTGGGGGAAGGTGTATCTCATGTTTTCCCAGCTCTCGGCTTGCTCCTTCTCCCTTCCACAAGACATATTTTGCAAGTCTTTTAGTCATTCAGTTCCATGCTTTGGCTTGTGGGAAACTGTGTGCAGCTCGTAAATTATCACCACGTGGATCATATTCACACCTTGTGCAGGACTCAGCTTGGGGACTTGCTGGATGTCTCTTTGGGTACCTATGATGTGATGCTGTGTGTTCATTGGGTCCAGGAAGATTGTTTGCTCTGTTCTTGGCAGAGGTATGCTTAGAGCTAACCTAACCAGGATGGTGTGCCCCGTGATCTGTTGAGGGACATGAGTCCAGTATCTCCATTCTGGATGCCCAACACAAGTGTAGGACGGGTCAGAAATTGCAACAATTGGCTCTGTAGTGACCACGCTAATCGAAGTAGTGGGTTTGACTGTCTGGTGGCTTTTAACATAATTTCCTTGAAAAACCTGTTTAAGAATAGTTTTGCCCTGGCTGGGTTGCTCAATTGTTTGGAGCGTCAGCCCATACACCAAAAGATGGCAGGTTTGATTCCTGGTCAGGGCACATACCTAGGTTGCAGGTTTGATTCCCAAAGTGGGTGTGTATGGGAGACAAACTGATCGATGTTTCTCTCTCTAAAATCAATAAACATATCCCCCAGTGAGGACTTAAAAAAAAGAATAGTTTGATTTATGAGAAAATTGTAAAGAAAGTACAGAGTTTCCTTATATCCCCCAGCCCCAGTTTCCTCTATTATTAACATCATACATTTGGTTTCTCAAAATTGAGGCACAGATGCTGACAAATTATTTTTAGCTAGAGTCCATACTTGACTAAGATTTACGTGGTTTGATCTAATGCCCTTTTCCTGCTCCAGGAATCTCTCCAGGATGCCACATTACATTTAGGTGTCGTGTCTTCTTAGGCTTCTCTTGGCTGTGACAGTGTCTGAGACTTTTCTTCTTTTTGATGAGTTTGACTTATCAGGTGTGTTATAGGATACCCATCTTTTGGAATTTGTCAGATGTCTTTCTCATGATTAAACTGGGTTAGGGTTTCAGGGAGGAAGATCACAGAGGTCAAGTGCCATTTTCATCACAGTGCATACTATCAATATGACTTATCCCTATTGATGTTGATCTTGATAAAGTCTGGGCCTGGTCCTAAATTGTCAGGTTTCTTCACTGTAAAGTTACTTTTTTTTTCCCCTTTGATACTGTCTTCTCTGGGAGGAAGTCGCTCTAAGCAGCCTACCCACAGGGAGTGAGGAGTTAGGCTCCCTTCCCTTCCTTTAGGGCACAGTATCTGAATCCGTTATTTGGAATTCTTCTTTATGGGAGATTTTTCTGTTCTTCTCCATTTATGTATTTATTCAATTATTTGCTTTTATCAGTATGCATCCATGGATATTTATTTTTATACTTTGGGTTCTAATCCAATACTACATTATTTATTTTGTTGCTCAGAGTATTCCAGCTTTGGCCATTGGGAAATCTGTGTCTCTTTGACATGCCTCCAGCACTTCTCTGCTTTCTGACACTACACGATGCTCCAGGCTCATCTTGTATATTTCCTGCCCCTGTTTGAGAAGCAGCCATTTCTTCAAGGGGCCATGGTTCCTTTTATCAGAGAGTTTAGTGGTATTAGGATCAAGATCTGGGCATTAGGTGTGTTCATTGCTACTGGGGTATTGTTGCTTCTAAGTCTCTTGGATGTCAGGGCAAGGAAAACATGTGTATACTGTATATAAACATATTTATAAATATGCAATTATTTATATCTATATTAAGCTAAACATGAGCTAAACTGACATCCACTCACATCCATTATCACATGGATCATCCTAGCCTTCCCTTTCTGTATATCTATAACCCCCCACTCCAACAGGCTCTGCCATCTGTCACCCATTTACCTGTTTACTTTTAATATACATGGACAGTGGCTTCAGAGTTGTTAGCTCATCTCTCCATGGAAAGCATTTTTACCAACTCCTGTAAAATACTTAGGTATAGTTCCTTTTGCTTTTGGTCTAGAAGACTCTACTTATTTCCAGAGTTACTTAGATCATTACCTTCGTCCCTCACCCACTTCAGTTATGTTGTTTCATATGTTTGTAATACAGTTAGATTCTTTGGGTCTGATAGCTCTTTAAAAGAGAGAAGTGGGAAGACGAAGACTCAGCCGTCAGGGAACTGAGTTAGAAAAAGATCGTGAACAAGATAAAAAAAATTCGTAGACACAGCCAACAGTCTAATGATTATCAGAGGGAAGGGGGTGGTGGGGGGGTAGGGGAGGGCATAGGGGGATAAATGGTGATAGAAGGAGACATGATTGGAGTGCTAAACACACAACAAAACAAATAATGATGTATATTATAGAACTGTACACCTGCAACCTATGTAATTTTATTAACCAATGCCACCCCAACAAATTCAATAAAAAAGAAAAATTTTAAAGAACTCAAATAGAGAGCCTTCTGACCTATTTTTAATTTTGTCACTTGTAGTTAGCCCAAAAAAATTGTACCAGAAGAGGCTGATATTTGCCACATGATCAGTGAGGCCTGTGGCTTCTCCAGATTCCAAGGCCATTAAATTAAATATAAAAGATAAAGATGATTGCAGACTTTATCATGAAAATCATAACGTTGTCAAGTGGAACGAACTGGGTAAGCACAGCCTCTCTCCCCCGCCTCGCCTGTGTCTCCTCTCGTCCTAATCGCTGCTTGCATCCTGTCCATGCAAAACTGGAGAAGATGCTTGGGCTTCCTACCTTAAATACTGTCCTAGAGTGGCCTTGCCCGAACGATCATATTCTTATTTGGTTATAGATAATGCAAAACCCATTTAGATAAGTTCAGATTCTTAAAAAGTACCTGCAATGTGTTGCTTTCACTTAATTAAAAAGGCAACATCTTACTGTTTATGTAATCAGCCTGGAAATGGGTAAAATCAGAGGGCAAAAAGATTAGTATATTGGGCCAGTTACATGTCGCCTCATGTCAACCAGCCAAACAAAGCATTCAAGCTTCGAAAATAATGAGGGGAAACTCATCAACATAATTTATTATTATTGTTACTACTACTACTAAGAGAACATCATTTAAAGCATTTAAATATTTGAAAACCATCTAAAACTATGTGTTTGGGACATTATCATTTGTCGAATGCAGTTGTATCAAGGCATAATAAAAAATGTGTTTATTATTGACATGAAGAACCAAAATTAAATACCATGTCTCTAAACACAACAACAAAAAAGCTTGTAAACAATTTTCATTTATTGATTTTTAGAGAGAAAGAGGAGGAGGGGAGAGAGGGAAACATCAATTTGTTGTTGCACTTATTTATGTATGCATTCATTGGTTGATTTTTGTATGTGCTCTGTCTGGGGATCGAACCCTCAACCTTGTTGTATGGGATGATGCTTTAACCCATTGACCTAGCATCCAGAATTGAAAAATTTCTGTTGTTTAAGCCACCCAATCCATAGTGTTTTATTTGCAACGTGAGCAGACCAAGACACCATTATACATGGAAACAGGATAGGCACCTTGAGCTGTTGAGGAACACTTTCTTAAACCAAATTCTCCAATTCCCTTTCTACCTCTCATCAACAAAGGGACCCCTCTTTCCTCCTAAGCATCTGAGGTAGGAGATGGGTCCAGTAATGTTCTTAGTGGTGCATTTAAATATTAGAACTCCAGAGTTAGGCCACTCTCCTGATACTGTCTGAGGATATCCGATGGGACCTTTTGGCAAAAATAGACGTTAGGATTGAGGGAATGCTTCTTAGTGGAAAGATTATAATCTCTTACTTGGAGAAAATCATAACCCCTTTTCCTAAACGTCCTGAGCCTCTATGAGAGCAGGAGGACCTGGTTTTGAAAGCAGAAAGCTCGCTGAGAAGGGTAGTAGAGTGCACTCATGGATGGCTCAGAGCTGGATTATTTGAGTCCCAGCCCTGTAGTGTGGTCGGCCGTATAGCATCGTGTGGTCCTGTGTGGACTGGGTCTTGTCCAAGATCGAGAATGTGGAAGCATTTTGTGAACTATAATCTCACAGTGTGGTTGTGAGTGATTGTTAAAAGGTCCAAGTTTAAGGGGTCGGCTTTCTTGAGGCAGACTTTTCTCTTAGATGCTGATTGTGGGGTTTTAATATTTCTCCTGTCATTGGTCAGTATATTTAGTTTTCTCACACAGGTCGTTGTGTCCTCTCCCTACAACTATTGCTCACTTCCTACAAGGAGAGAAGTCGTAGGCACTGTCACTGATGTAGGAAAAAAAAAAAAGCCTGATGCTCCAGAGAAATGTGTGGCCCTCGATTTTTTTTTTTTTAATCTTTTACTTCCAGGGAGGGACTTCCTCTCATTGTCTCCCTTTTGTGTTTCTTCCTTTTCCTTTTCAGTTTTTTCTCCTTTCTTTTTTTATGTTTAGAGTTTTGAAAAAATTACTTTTATTGCCCATTTCATTTCACAACTTGGCGCCTGTTTTGTCAGGACTGTCTGCTTCCTGCTGCTTGGGAACGGTCGGAGAGCCCGGGGTTGATTTGTCTAGGGTTCTCACCACGGTTCCCACTGCTTGGACGCGGGGAGGGCTCCTCCTGGAAAGATCTACCCAGGAAAACAGATTACACTGTTTTCTAATACAACATCTTTCTAAATTGAGCCCCTCAGAGAAAGCTAAGATATTTAAGTACTCTCTCTTTTTGCAATTTTTTTTTCTACATGGTCATCAGTTAACCACTCAAATTAAAGCATATGTGTTACTGTTCAATTGATATTAGGCTGATGTCCAGAGGTTAGTTTGGACGTTACAATTCAGAATAGGTTAATATTTAACATACAAGCATTTAGAAGAGTACTTGGTACATAGTACCAGTACTTAAGAGTTAATTATATTATTATTATTGCAAATTAAAGAATTGCTCCCAGGTTGCCTGATGTGGGATAGTAAGACGAAGAAGAGGGACCTCGTGTCAGTATTGGGTTAAGTGCAGAACAGTAAACTGGAATTGTTGTTTTGTTACTGGTGCGGGAGAAGTGATGATGGGGATGGGAATGGGTCCCAGAGCTGAGGTTTGGGTCTAAAAACTTGGAACTAGGGAGCTGGAAAGTGGCTCATCTCACAGAAGTCAGGGGTGGTGGGTTAGGGGTCTCTGAAAGGCTTTCTACCTTTAGAAGGTAATTCTCTGCAGGTTCCCCTCTGCCTGGAGTAGGATGAGATGGGGTGGGGAGAGCATTAATAGGTCAGGGGCTCTGTAGAGGAGAGGGAAAGGAGTGTGTTCTTTTTTTCTAGCTGGATTCTTTCACCAGTGTTTTTCTGTTTTTCCCAGCATGAAAAAGGTATTTCCATGTGCTTCTGCAAG
Source organism: Macrotus californicus (assembly GCA_007922815.1). Taxonomy (NCBI): domain Eukaryota; kingdom Metazoa; phylum Chordata; class Mammalia; order Chiroptera; family Phyllostomidae; genus Macrotus; species Macrotus californicus. Next base: position 40,092 of record VMDR010004462.1, read on the forward strand.
TGGTCTTAATTAAACACAGGCCATACCTCTTCCAGCTGCTCTTGGGTACACACCCTTAGAGGTTCAGCTGCAACTCGGGACAATAGGCAACTGACTGCCGGAGGGAGGGGTAAAAATAACATTCCATGAAATTTGGTAAGGTCTGGCTCAGAATGCTTTGGGCATGAAAGCCAGCTTTTGCCTTTTCATTTGTGCCCCCACCCCCTCAACCACCTCCCTGGGGAGAGGAAACAAATGCAGCAGAGGTGGGATCTAAGTTTTCCATGACTGCCTTTATTTTATGATTTAATTTCTGTGATAACTAACATTCCTTGAAAGAGTTGTTTTCACCCCATTCTTTTGTTAGCCCACTGTGGTTGGATGTCCACTCCAGGGACAAAGTTCTTGTCAAGGTCACCTTCGATCTCCATCCTGCCTAATGCAGTGGTCGCTCCCTAGTCTTCATTAGCTTATGAGGCAGTGTTTGGTTTACTCGACCACTCCTTCCTTTTTATTTTTTTCAAATATTTATTTATTTTTAGAGAGGAGAAGGGAGGGAGAAAGAGAGGGAGAGAAACATCAACATGTGGTTGCCTCTCAAGTGTCCTCTACTGGGGACCAAGCCCTCAACCCAGGCATGTGCCCTGACTGGGAACGGAACCAGCGACCCTTTGGTCGCAATCCCGCGCTCAATCCGCTGAGCCACACCAGCCAGGGTGACCACTCCTTCCTTTTTAAAATGCACTACCAGCTTTTCTTGGCTTCTAGGCAACCACCACACTCTCCTGGTTTCCACCCATCTGGCTGCTCCCTCTCAGTTGTCTGCTGGCTTCTTCTCTTCTTGATTTCTCAGTGTTGGAGCATTAGGGCTTAGACCCTCCTGTGGATTCTTGTTTAATGCAGATGAGGGGTCAGTGAGTCTGGGTGGGGCCTAACATTTCTCATTTCTAACAAGCTTCCAGGTGATGCTATTGCTGCTAGTGCCCAGAGCACACTGTGCAGCAAGGCCCTGGAGCTCTGTCCTTAACGTCTCTATCTGCATTACTTCCTAGCTGAGCTCATCCAGGCCCTGGCTTTGAATTACATCGTGACTTTTATTGGTGACTTGCCAACTCACTTGGAATAAGATCCAGAGTCCTTACCAAGGTCCACAGACCCCATGATTTGGTTCCTGCCTACTGCTCTGTCTTCCCATGTCTTTCCCTCATCTCCCATTTGCTCTGGCAAAGTTGGCTTTCTTGCTGCTTCTCCAGCTCATCTAGCACATTCCTTTCTCAGAAGCTCCGGACTTGCTGTTCTTTCCACCTGGTACATAGCCTGCAAAGATCTCATCATCTCTTTGAAATCAAATGATGCCTTCCTTGACCACTACGTCTATATCAGATTGTCATCACCAGCACCACCTTGTCCTCTCCTTATCCTGCCTCATTTTCCTTATAACAGTTGTCCCACTGTGGGTTACTTGTTTCTTTTCTGTCTCTCCCCACTAGAATGTACGTTCTATGGGGGCAGGACTGCCTATCCATGTAACTGCTGTAGAAGAGTGCCTAGAATGGTGGGAGGCTCTCAGTAAGAACCTTTAGTGACTAAAGAAGACAACATCAGCACACCCTGAAGGAGCTGGATGACCACCGGTCACTATTGCTCAATTCCAGTGCCATGTTAATAGTGGTTTGGGTTTCAGGTTGCATTATAGCCTTTTCATTTTCATGAACTGTTGGAAAAGAGCTGAGATGGACTGGACACATACGTGTGAAGGTCCAACACTGCCATGGCAGACTGCACAAATGAAGGTGCCATAGTCGTTTGAATAAAAAGGGTAGCAGAAAATTGCACCAGGTGATGGGGTGCGATGCAATCAGGAGGGCCTGCCTGGTGGAGGTAGGTAGGGGTATTCCTGTCTACACCATGTGTGGTGATTTCTGTCAGCAAAATTAACGTCCTGCATAAGGAATTCATGTTGTGAACGTGATTTGTATGTCTTTTGTAATTGTATTTAAATGTAATGTGCAGATTTGTTTTGGTTTTATGGTATCATAAAAACTGTAATAGCTTTATATTTGCACGTTAAGTGAACACTAAAGGTCATTGAAAATTTTTTTTCTTTAAAGGCATCTGTAAATTATACAGGCTTGTGAAAAACTATAGTAGCAGTTAATCAGTACTGAAGATGCAGCTGAGGACAGAGACACCTAGGACCAGGTCTTCTCAAAGGGCTCATGGAAAGCTGTTTTTAACAAAATAAGGAAAATGTGGGCTCTGAGTGGGCTATTCAAGTTTAGCATGCTTTCAAGAAAGTAAAATTTTAAAATGTCTATATTCATTTGAATATAAAAGAATATACAACAAACTCTAGAAGGATGAACTAACTAATACTTTTGTTTGTTTACATAACTGGAACTTTTGTTTCCGATTACTGACTCAATTTCTGATTATTAAAAAACATCATGAATTGTGAAAGTTTCTTACTGGAGATATCTGTGCAAAATAAAGAAAATAAAGATATTTAAATATAAAATAAAGATAATGGTGTTGGTGGCCTTTACCCTTGCATGCCAGGGCCTGGGATAGAGGAAGACAGGGAGGCAGAAGCTTCCAATCTAACTTTTGCCTCAGGCCTTTCTGCTCTCCTGGGCTCCCAGAGACCAGAGAGGAAGGGATTCTGCGCTTGGGAAGTGGGGCCCAAGGGGGAAATCAGTTCTTGCTTTGAAAGTAGATGTGAATGGTTGTCCTACATACATTTCATTTGAAGATATATATTTGTGTATATCCTGTTCACTTCTGTCTTAGTCCCTTCAGGCTGGTCTAACAAAATACCACAGGCTGGGTGGCTTATAAACAACATAAATTTATTTTTCACAGTTCCGGAGGCTGAAAGTCCAAGGTCAAGCAAGGCACCAGCATGTGGCATTCTGGTGAGGCCCTCTTCCCGGTTTGTAGTGGTGCCTTTCACCCTGTCCTCACAAGGTAGACAAGTACAGGAATCTCTGTGGGGTCTCTATCATAAGAGCACTAATCCCACTCACAAGGGCTCCATCCTCATGACCTAACTAACCATCTCCCAAAGGCTCCACCTCCTACTGCCAGCATCTTTGGGGACTTGGATTTCAACATAGGAATTTGGGGCGGGGCTCAAGCATACAAACCATAGCAACTTCTAAATATAACTTTAGGCTCTCGTACTCATGAGCCCAACTACGTGGAAGTGTGAAACCAGGAGGACTGGGGCAGAAGACAAGGGCAACTGTGGAGGTGGGGCCAGTGGCAGTTCTTTGGGAAAGGAGAGACAGACCTACAGAAATCAGAAATGCTTGGATTATCTGAAAGTATGGTCCTTTCTTCAGTTACCTGAGTACCTGGCAAGAACAGGTGCAGCATGTTTGATGTGGCTTTGGGGTCTGGGATTGTCCCCCTGCCCCTGCTGTCCACCCAGGAGAATTCTGGGAGGAGGATTGAACTGGGAAACAGAGTCTCTGGTGTCATCAGGCTTTGGGGATAATAACTGTCCTGAACAACACACGTGGATTTACACACGTGGGAATGTGCTGGGTTTCTATTTTAGGAGATTTACTTAGATTTTAGTTTTTAAAATTTTGGGTGACTCCACAGTGCTCTCGTTTACTTGTTTTTGACAGTCACACTGTATGATTTCAGTAGGTTTCTGGGGAGAGTTCCAGGTGCCTGTCATTTATAGCAAAGTCTTTCTGGATGCCATGCAAAGAGCTGAGACGTTTATGGGAGTTGATTATTTGTGAGTTGATGCCTGTCGGGGGTGGGAAGGCTGCAAACCAGCCACAGACCCTGCTGGGTAGGCTCTGGATTTGGCCAGGTTTGCTCACGATGCTCACTCCCTCAGTCTTTTCCCTGATAAGGACAAAGACAGACAGGTTTCCCAGGCTTGATCTTGTTTTCAGTGACTAAGAAGAGATGCTTTGCAGAAGACATAACATATTCCAGAGGAGGGTTTTTAGCTTTGGAGTTCACTTTGCAGAAGCCCTGTTTGAGGAGGTGCCGGGAATGTGCAGCTGGCATTGCTGGAATTCCACAGTGTCTCTTTCCTTCCCTGGGAGTGATAACCCGGGGCCTGTTTTCCCGGAGCACAGATCTTGTGAACGTGGTGGCTGGAGGTGGGGAGAAAAGCCACAGTGACGTTGGTGGTGAGGCTCTGGTGTTTTAAACAGCGACACGTATTCCAGCTGGTGTTGGTGGGCACGCTACTAAAGGATAGGCAAAGATGACTTGTTATGAAAACTCTTGCCTTTAAAAAAACCCGAAAACCTCATATTTCAATGCATGGCTCTCTCAGACCTGTTTGTGCTGAGTAGGGAACCCTTTGTTGAATTACAGCTGTCCAAATTGTCGAAACTTCAAGGGGAAAGACCAAAGGGACCCCTCACGTTGCCAAAAAGTCAGATGTCACTCTGACTTTTTAAAAATTGTTCAGATTCTAGAAGGAGGTTCAGAGAGCTATGTGCCTGGTACATAGTTTATTAGTTCATTCCTTCATTTATTCATCCAGAGCCCGCTACATGGAGGACACCTCTGGGTGTCAGGACATTACAAAGAGGAAGGCTTCCCTGAGGAGTGGCACTCCAGCTGAGCAGCTGACAGACCAGAGTCTGCCTTGCTGGCCTGCCAGGGCAGTGGGACACAGTGACATGTTTTGGTCCCCAGCCCTCCCAGTGCCAGGATAGCTGTACCGGCTACTGTGGGAGGCAACAAGGTAAAGCCGTGCTCCCTGCTCAAGAAAGAACTCGGGTCTTGGGGGCAGAAGGTCTGCCTCTGAATCCTGGTGCTTGCTCCCGAGCCTGGTAGGAGACCTTGGGGAAACCGACGCTGCTCGGAGTTCACACATCTCTAAAGGGGAACACACAGAAACCCTCGTGCAGGGAGGCTGCCCTGTGGAGGGACAAGGTACATGTCTGACTCAGAATCAGTTGAGAAAACTTAAAATGTGGCCGTGGGGACAAACCTGGAGCGCCTGTGCTGTGCTGAGTGGAGCTGACCGTGTGCTGGAGTACCAGTCAGAAACCGCTGGCTGGCCTGGCTGAGCCTGTGAGAGAGCAGGGTTTTCGCAGCTGAAGGGAGAGTTTTTTTACTGGGAGGAAAAGTTGAAAGCAGGGATCAACAGAAGCTTCTCTTGCCCATCACCTGTAAAATACTCCCTTGCTTTTGGCCTGAGAGAATTGTATTGATGTCAGTAATGTGAATGTGAGCATACATTGTACCCTGAGTTCGAAGAGTTTTCAGTGCTCAGAGTCGACTGTAATATAATGAACGACAAGCCTGAGAAATCTGAGATGACGGCCACCAGGGTTTTAGAAGATAATTTATTTCCTGGACATTTTGGCTTCAGCATAGGTAGGTTTGGGTGAGTATCATGACATATGTCAGCAATGGCCAACAGATTTTATTTTGTGTCTGCACTGATTGATTGGCAGTGACTGCAAGGGTACTGTGCTGAGGAGGATTCTGATGCTAGATTTTGGCTTAGGGAGGAAACGCTGTGATAAAATAAGCTTGTATTGATGGATTTTGGGCTTAGACTCCATATAGGACACTGGCACAAATGTCACGAATCCCTTCTCTCTGGTTAAGACATTTTCTGGGTACCTGGCGACACGAAGACATTCATGTGTTTGACCAACAACTATTTATCAAATTCCTACTATGCACACAGCACTGCACTTCAGGCTGTTAGCCCTCTGGTTTCTTAGTTAGTTAACAAGTTATTTCAGGACACCGGTGGCTGATGCTGTTTGGTTAACCAGTGGGGCTTTTAGCCTCTGTCTCAGAAGTATCTGAAAACATTTTATGATCAAAGTCAGCTTTCTTGTGGCGATAAATGCCACATTGCATTTTTCATTATTTCCTGCTTTGTACATAACAGATGATATATGATTTGATTTTCCTAAGCACTGTTTGAAGTTATCATTAATAATCTGACTTTTGAGATAGGAAAACACTCTGAGAAGTTAGAGAGGTGGCCTGATTTGACCAGAGTTAAATGATAGACTTGTTTGTTGCCCCTGCGCCTGGCTGTTGTGCTCCATTACTTGTCTTCAGGATTGCAGGCTTCTGTACCTTAGCTCTGCACTGGGGGGAGAGCTTTCTGAAATCATCTCAGGGCCAAGAGGTGAAAAGGGATGAATGGCATTTCCTAAACATTGTGTGGACATGAATCCTGTATTTTTTCAGACACCATGTAGAATATAAAATATCAATGACTGGATTTTAAAATTAACATTGAGAATAGAATAACACCTTCAATTAAGTGGCAATACACATTCTAACCAGGTAAGGAAAGAGGAGTGGGCTTAAAACCAGCAAAAGTAGAACAGACACTGATGTGGCAGACCATTGGCGGGGACAGGACGGGGTGCACTTCCAGAGGCAAGGTGGCGGATCCCAGGAGAGCCAGCTTGGCACCTGTGATCCAGTCTGAGTGCAGTCAGGTTAGTCTGGTGATCCCGATCTTCATACCCCTAGAGGATTCTCCATGGTTTCTAACCCTAGTATACAAGGAACTTTCCTACAGGCCTTGCTCTTCTCTTTGACACCCTTTTTTTGTACGAGTTGGGTTGGGGGGAAGCTGCAGAACTCAATATTTTATTTTTTTCCAGAAATAGAAAAGTTTTGGTTGTCATATTCCTGTAAAGAGATTCAAACCATATAGAACTGTGTAAAGTAAACAGCAACTTTGCCGTCGTTTTCAAATCTCAAAGTTTATTTTCGATGTCATTTTTCCACGGAGTTCTGAAGGCTTGACTGTGTGCAAAGACATTTCCTTTGAAATAGTAAAGGTTTGGTCAGTTTCTTATGTTTGCATTATAGAACTGATACGTAGGGAGGTAGGTAGTTAGGAAGAAAGAGGAAAGAAGGAAGGAAGGAAGGAAGGAAGGAAGGAAGGAAGGAAGGAAGGAAGGAAGGGAGGGGAAGAAAAGAAAGGAAGGAAATATGGCTTCATTTAGATAAGTTGCCTCTTTCTGTCATGTTTGGGAATACATTAAAAAACTAGTATGCATTTTGCTAACCTTGGGTTCCTGCACTCTGATTTTTCACTTTTATTTAGTTGACATTCTTTTTTAAATTAAATTGATTGGGGTGCCATTGGTTAATAAGACTGGGTAAGTTTCAAGTGCACAATTCCATAATATATCATCTGTATATTGCATTGTGCACTCGCCACCCAAATTTTAGTTTCCTCCCATCACCATATATTTGACTAGCTGAGGTTCTAGTGTGGATATTCCCACACAAACTTCATGTCTTTCTACAAGTCTTACAAGTAAGTCCTTTAGTAGTGAAGGTCTCATTCACTCTTAGAGGTGTTACCTTGTGTGTATCAGCTGACCTGCAGTGACTTTTTGGTTTGTGGCTCCCTTCTTATTTCCTGAAACTAAGCTCAAGACTGCACTGAGGCTCATTAGCTCCCCATTTCTGCTTTAGATGCTCTTTTATTTATTTATTTTCAGAGAGAGGGGAAGGGAGGGAGAGAAACATCAGTGTGCAAGAGGAACATCAGTTGGTTGCCTCTCACACACCCCCAACCATGGACCCGGCCTGCAACCCAGGCATGTGCCCTGACTGGGAATCAAACTGGCGACCTTTCAGTTCACAGGCCGGCACTTAATCCACTGAGCTGCAGCAGCCAAGGCTAGATGCTCTTTTAAATGAGGTGTGTGATAAACTATAACTATTCATCCCAAACCTACATGATTGGAGTCCCTCCCCTGTGCCAGGTGCTTGACACTGGTGCTTGATCAGGTGGGGACTGTTGTTTTCAGGAGGGAGAGCAAACCATGGAGGAAGGTTTCCAATTGCCTGGGAGCATTTCAGTAGTAGCCACAAGGGCCTCTGGAATTGCTAGTGAGTATGCTTCCAGCTCTGGGAGGTGCCACTGGGAATTAGAGTGGATGTGGAGCCCAGCATTGTGACTAATCTCCGCACTCAGCTGATCACATGTGATGGCCCGGAGAGAGGAACTCCTTCTATCTGGCGTATGTCCATAGTTCTTCCAAGTGCTAAGCTCTTTGTTCTCACTCACAAACACACTCATTGATCTCACTAACTAAAGCAATTATCATCATTTAGTGGTCTTTTCCAAAAGCATTATTTCCACTCCAAAACACCCCTTTTATTTGCCAAGTGCCACAGTATTAACATCCTGGCAATTGGTCAGCATGTACTGCCAAGTTATGTAAGCCCTTGTTGGGCTTAGTCCCCGGCTGAGCAAGTGTGCCTGTGGAACACGTAGAATCGTGAGGTGACCCTGTGTCTGAAAATGGAGAACATCTGTCCTTAAATTCATTCATTAACTCAGTGTTTACTGTGACTGGGAAGGAAATCCACATTTCTAGCGCCCAGCTGAGAAATGTCATGCTGTGAAAATGTTGGATTGAGGTTTGTTGTCAAGGAAATGTAAATTGTGTACATTTCGTGAAATTCAAATATGCGGATTAATTTACTAACAGGGAGCTAAGATTGCAATAAACCAAACTGGTCTTATTCAAAGATTGAAATGTAATTAGTGTTGACTGTAGTAGCAGCAACTCATGAAAAGGACTGTAGAACCCTAGAAAAGAATTTTATTAATAAATATTAGAAGAAATATTTTCACAGAAAAGTCAGAGGCAGCATAAGAAGAGATTATTGGTGAGTAAAATGACCTCATTTAGTAACTATCATTTTTTTAAAAAAATCACAGTGGATAAACTTGTTTGTACAGAAGCTCTTCTGTTAAAAAAAAGTCTTAAAAATAAACTTCAATGAATACAAACACTTCTGCAGAATAAAACATGCCTATGTAGCTTGGAAACAAGGGATCAGGACACACCCAGGCCTTTTGGTTGGGCCCGATGCATTGCTCCGTCAGTCTAAGGCACGTTAGCTGTTCTTGTGCTTGTACTGAAGCGTTTCACAAATATTATTCGCCTTGACAAGCTAGATGTTAGAGTTCCGCTCAAAAGATAGCAAGGAATAAAAATTAAACCTGCAAAGACAAAGAATGGCAGTGGAGACCTAGCAGAGGAGAGCTCCAAAGCAAATGGAGGAGTGATAATTGAATTCGCGGAGCGATAGATGCCTCATCCTGAAGTGCTGGCAGTGTAGAAATGAAGTGATTGGCCTGCAGAACTGCTGAGAGGCTCAGTTGGAAGGCCCAGTGACTGTAGAAGGCAGGGTGAGGGGCCAACATCTAGGGAATTAGGGCCATGAGAACTGGACCAGGGCTTCCTCTGCACCCTGGATATCTGGGTACCCGCTTCCCTACCCCAGAACAGACTGGAGGTCTATTCTCTGGAAAAACCGAACTGGAATAATGTTGGAAGGGGTTGTGGGTGACTGAAAACAGGGGACTGATTGAGAGCTGGGACCTCCATGCTAGTCCCCTGCCCTGTTCCATTGTGCCAGCAGCCAGGTCTGTGTAACCTCCACAAGGGGTTGGAAGCTTCTTTTCTTGACAAATCGAACAGCTCTAGAAAAAAGAATGTCCCCAGATACTGAAGTATATGGGTCACTCAGTGGAAAGCCTGGCACCTTTTTTCCTACATTACTTGAAGCTCACCAGCGAATAACACATATAGAGCCTCCAATCTGCTTTAAGTACTTTGCTCTTAAATAGGATTAGGCAGCTAAGGAACTGAGTCATATTAGGGAAGCCTCAACATGAAAGGCATGGACCAAAACAAAAGAGAAAAGAGAAACCTTGCAGAAAACGGAGATGGTGCCGAGTAGCCGAGAAAATGTATTTTTTGAAAAAGGTTATGGTGATATTCACAGAAAGTAAGAAGCTATTTCGTGTCTAAAGTGAGAATAGCATTTTTGAAAGAGAATTAGAGAACAAGAAGGAGATAGTGGAAATAACAAATTAATACTTGAAGTGAAAAAACAAACTGTTGAGGATGTATTTCTCCAAAAGTAGAACAAAAGAATAAAAAATGGAGTTGAAGAGTAGATGAGAAAGAGATGCCAAAAATTGAAGTCTAAGAGATTTAACAGTACTAATATAGTAGATGCAAAAAACAAAAACAAAATAAAATGATTCTCTGAACATTATCATAGAAATAATACAAGAACATTTCATAAAACTCAAGACATGAGCTTTCAAAGAATAAACTCAGGCAAATTAAAAAAAAAAGACATGAGTTTTCAGATTGAAGGAATATATTAAGTGCCCATGTGTTATAAAATTGTTCAGTTTTATAAAACCCACACTCGGGTACATCATTGTGAAATTTCAGAACACCAGGGACAAAGAAAATGTCCTGAAAACTTTCAGAGAAAAATAATCAGGGCACACACAGAGGAAAGGCTGTCATAATAGCCCTGGAGTTCTTTACAGCATTCCTAGAAGCTAAAAGATAATGCAATAATATTTTTAAAGATCTGAGGGAAAATTATTTCTAACCTAGATTCCAAATCCAGCTAGGCTATCAATCAACAGTAAGCATAGAGTAAAGATATTTTCTTTTTTCAGCATACAAGGACTCAAAAATGTACTCCCTTGGAACTCTTCTTAAATATCTACTGGAAGTATGCTCCATCAGACCAATAGGGTAAACTCGGGAAAAGGAAAACACAAAACTGGGAAACAATTCAGAACAAGAGGAGGAGAGCAAGCAGGCTCTAATATAGGGCAGGATGGTAGAGGGCTGCAGAAGGGTCACCAGGGGACAAGATTACTAAATCATCTGCTGCTTTGATCATCTGGAAACTAACACTAGTAAGTAACAGTGGTGATGCAGCAGATAAAGGGATTTAAGGATAGATGAATAGAAAACAAGACAAGTAAAAATAGCAATCAATGATTAACTCTAGAAAAGTTAAAGTTTTATAAGAAACAAAGGATGACCAGAGTCTACAATTTGGATCTTTGGTGAACAATATGTAGTCATGATAATGTAGACAGTTGACCCTTGATTTTATTATTGGGAAGCTAGCAGAATGAGAAACTCACATGTCTGCTGTGTTATTTACCATATGTAAAACTGGTAAATTAAGGAATCAGCGCATTACCTAGCAACATGGAGGTAGGTAATAGAAGAAACAGCTATTATTTGAAATCAGTTTCCTCCAGGGAATGTGATTGGGATGAGGGAAGGGAAGGTGGAGAGTACAGGTTGACATTACATTTTGTTTTACTTTGATTAAAAATGTTACTATAACTGATGAAAATGAAAATAGACAATAAAATAACTGGAATCTGTGAAATAATGATGAATTTTGCAGATGAATGTACCTCTCCAAGTGGTTTCTGTCTATAAAATAGGTGATGATGTCTGACATGTTTTACATTTAAAAGGCTAAGCACCAAGCAAAGCTGATAACATCCTGTTAGTAGTAGGAGACAAATGTCTCCTGGGTCTCCAGGGAGACCCCAGACAAACCAGAAAGACAAAATAAGTACGAGTGTGCCATAGCTGAATCAAACAATTGTTAAGGTTGTTTTAATGGATGCATTTTGAATGTCACACCCAACACTCATTAGACATTGACAAAAAAACCCATATGTTTGCCCACAAAGGAAACTTTAGTACATTTAAAAAGGGAGAAGTAATAGACTTTTTTTTCTGACTATAATGCAAGTAGAAATGTACAAAATATAGAAATAGAGACCCTCCAAACCAAAACAACACAACAACAAACATTGGATATGGAAAACTTTCTCAAAAACAGCTCCCGTGTCGGAGAAGAAATCAAAACCACAAACCACCTAGAAAGTAATAATAGAAACATTACCATGGCGGCACGTTGCCTTCCTTCCCACTGTTCGTTCTCGTCTCTCTTTCTACTAACAGATCAGCGATCTTGTTGAGCATGTTGCTGACCAGCTAAAAACCTATTTCACAGCCCTCCTTCCAGTCAGTGGGGCTGGGGAGCGGCCATATGATTAAGTTCTCTCCAATAAAATGCAACGGATGATCAGTGGGCAGGGCTTCCAGGGAAGCTCCTTAAAAAGAAGGTTGACTCAACTGTCTAATAAGTCTTTGGCATATGTGATACTGGATCAGCCATCTTGTAATCATAAGGTATCTAACAGGTACTAAGGTAGATGAATGGAAAGATAAAAGAGGCATTCCTCAAAAATAACCTGGGATCCATTCATTCCAGTCTGGACTTCCTACCTCTGGGGGGAAAAAGAATACTTCTCTCTCTCATATTTTTTATCTTCACTCAAGGACATTTTTTCATTGCTTTCTTGAGAAAGAAAAAGGGAGAGAGGGAGAGGGAAAGAAACATCAATGCGGGAGAGAAACATTGATTGGTTGCCTCCCATACACACCCCGAACAGGAACTGAACTGCAGCCTAGGTATGTGCTCTGACTGGGGATTGAACCTGCAGCCTTTCGGTTTATGGAATGACACTCCAATCAACTGAGCCACACCAGCTAGGGCAAAAATCCTAACTCTTAGGTGGCTCTTTTGGGTCTCATTGTTAATAGGAGCTAACAAAATTCCTAACTGACACAGTCCCATATCACAATTTATGGAATATAATTAAAAATGACAATAAACAAATGAAGCACGCAAGTCAAGAAATTGGAAACAAAAACAACAAAATAAAGGAAAGCAGAAGGAAATAATAATGCTCAAACTAGAACTCAATAAATATGAAAATGAAAAAAAAGAAAGGATAAATCTGACCTGGCCAGCATGGCTCAGTTGGCTGGGCGTTGTCCTGCAAAGCAAAGGGTCGCCAGTTCGATTCCGAGTCAGGGCACGTGCCTGGGTTGCGGGCTTGGTCCCAGGTTGGGGTGTGCGAGAGGCAACCGATCGATGTTTTTTTCACACTTCGATGTTTCTCACCCTTTCTTTCTCCCTACCTTCCCCTCTCTCTAAAGAAATAAAATAAAATCTAAAAAAAAAAAAAAAAAGAAGGAAAGAAAAGAAAGGGTAAATCTAAGAGCTAGTTCTTTAGGGGCAACAACAATTGAAAAAATATAGGCATATATTTTACCTGTGAAATCAAGAAGTTGGTGAAAAAGACAAAAGCAAAAGTAGGTCATGAGAAATAGATACGGAGATGAAGTGATTCACACTTTGCAAAAGTTGTGTGCAAATCAATTTGAAAATGTGGATCAAAGAGATGATTTTCTTGGAAAATATGCTACCAGATTGAGTGCAGTGGAGAAAGCAACTGAAAAGATCTGCTGACGGTGAAAGGGATGAGACAGCTGTGATCCGTGACTAGGCCCTACTGCTCTTACTGCTGTTTGATCTCTCTGGTGGGATGGCAGTGGATTTCTGGTGAGAGGACCCTGGGTATGGCATGGGCTGATGCTCTGTGTGCGTCCCGGACAAGCCTGGCCACACACCAGAAGGGTGAAGGCAGTGATTCTTGGCATTAGGACCCATCACAAAATAAAGAGCTCTGAGCCTTCGGTTTCATATAATATATTTAAGATCAATATGTTATTTGATCTTTTTTAGTAAGAAAAAATGATTGAAAATTTTATTTAATCATTTACTCTGTCAGTCTCACAAACAACTGATTCCTTAAAGTAAAAATGTTTTAAACAGCATATCCAAATAAATAGTGATAAAGATTTCAAAGCAGTATTATGCATAAAAAAGATTGAGAGGATTGTTTTGACAGAAAAACTAATACAGGAAGAAAGAAAAGTGGTGAGCATCAAAACACCATAGCTCTTAATTGATTTCATGGAAAACTACTTTTTCTCAAATGCTGCTAACTGGAATTTCCCTATTGGTTAAACATAAATAGCATAAAGTGTGCGGAGAACAGTTAAGGATAAAAATGAAGCAAACGGAACAGCCCGTCAGCTAGAAACAGAATCATGAGGTTATGCCAAAGGCTTCAGATCATTATACCAGTCATCTGCCCTAGGGCCAGGGTTCAAGCCCAGTGTTGATAAATACCATGGTCTCGTGAGCCCAGGAGCATCCAGAAAGGCCTGCTTGGACAAGCATTTGGTTCTGAAGTTTTCTTGCTGCTTAAAGTGTATTGTTTTCTCTGAACTTTGACATTTCCTCACATTATCTTCATTTAAACAGATGTAATTCTAACTTAATGTCTTTTTTTTTTTACCCCATCTTTTCATGGTAGGGGGAACAGTGAACCATGGAGCTGTATTTTGGTGAATATCAACATGTGCAGCAAGAATACGGTGTCCATCTGAGACTCGCAAGTGATGAAACCAAAAAATCAAGGAATTCCCAGCCCTCCAAGGCAGGCTCCTATGGTGTTAGTATTCGGGTACAGGGAATCGATGGCCACCCCTACATAGTCTTGAATAACACAGAGCGCTGTGTGCCAGGTACATCTTTTTCTGTAAATGGGCCCTCATTTCCATCTCCAATGCTAAATAACCTGCCTGTGCATCCCAGCAATGGGGCTGGGCTAGAGGAGAACAGTGCAGAAGAATTGCAGCTTCCAGAAAACCCGTATGCCCAACCCAGCTCAATAATAAGAGCCCAGAAACAACCCTCTCTCTTTGAGGGCAAGAATGGGGTTCTAGAGTGCAAAGAGGGGCCCATGAAGCCATCCCACGTACTGAACTTCCAGCGGCACCCAGAGCTTTTGCAGCCCTATGACCCTGAGAAGAATGAGTCGAACGAGCAAAATCACCAACCGCCTGAGAGTAATTGGCTAAAAACCTTAACAGAAGAAGGTATCAACAATAAGAAGAGTTGGACTTGCTTTCCCAAGCCTAGTAGTTCCCAGCCTACCAGCCCTCCTTTGGGAGACCTGGCCAAATCCAACGTGACAGCCATTCGTTTATGCAGCTCGGTGGTCATAGATGACCCCAAGAAGCAGACCTCGGTGTGTGTGAACGTGCAGAGCTGCACCAAGGAGGGGCTGGCAGAGGAGGCCCTTTCCGCTAGTGGGAGGTCCCTACCTGCCCATGGTCCACACACCCATTCCGAAAACAAGAAAACCAGGCCAGATGTGCTTCCCTTCCGGCGACAAGATTCGGCTGGTGCCATCCTGGATGGAGCCCGGTCTCGGAGATCCTCCTCCTCGTCGACGACGCCCACTTCGGCCAACTCCTTGTACAGATTTTTGCTTGATGATCAAGAATGTGCCATCCACGCTGACAATGTGAATCGTCATGAAAACAGAAGGTATATCCCCTTCTTGCCTGGGACTGGGCGCGACATTGATACGGGATCAATTCCTGGCGTGGATCAGTTAATTGAAAAGTTTGACCAAAAACCTGGGCTGCAGAGAAGGGGAAGGTCTGGGAGGCGAAACAGAATCAATCCAGATGACAGAAAGAGATCCAGAAGCGTGGATAGTGCCTTTCCTTTTGGTCTCCAAGGGAACTCGGAGTACCTAAATGAATTTAGCCGGAACTTGGGCAAGTCCAGCGAACACCTCCTGCGCCCCTCGCAGGTGTGGCAGCGGCCGCCGGCGCAGGAGCACCGTGGGAAACAGAGCTCGGGCCGCGCCTCCGCCACGCTTCAGGGAGCCCAGCCCAGGCCTCCCCCTCAGAGCAAAGAGGGGAAAGTTCTAGAAAGCAGAGGTGGTCAGGAAAGCACAACTGCACGTGCATGCTCCCTCCCAGCACAGAATAAGAAGGAGGAAATCAAAACAGCCACTGCTACGCTGATGCTGCAGAGTCGGGGGCTAGCGACTTCCCCGGACTCTGGCGCCAAGAAGATTTCTGTGAAGACATTTACTCCCACCTCAAATACTCAGGTAATGCCCGTGTGAGGCTCCCCAACCCCCCTCCCGCTCCCCCTCTTCTAAACGCTGCAGCCTCAAGCTGCAGGAGGCTGTAGAAATACATATCCTCCATTTGGGATGGGTGGTTGCACATCCAATTTTTTACCAGAGTTTTTCCTACAGTTATGTCTTGCTGCCAATTGTATGGTTTTCGAAGATAATTCAAGTACAACTGGATTTCCACTGGGGGCTTGTCTGTAAAGGGACTTGTCAAATAATATAGAGAAGTTTGACATCTCTGTTCATATAGGTGTGAAATCAGGATGTACGTGGAGTTTGTTTCCATGCAGAGGTTCAGTGCTTAGGTTTGTGTATTAATTTTCCTCATTATGAACTTGAGTGGGTGGGTTAATTTCTGGCCTGAGAAATTAGGTTAATCCTAATTTAAGATTAACTCTAAAGTGATGGAATTTATTTAAGTGGTACATTTAGTGTCTTGGTAGACACAATAAAAAATAATGATAATGATAAAAATGATAATAAGGTTATAACTGTCAGACACTGTTTGTTGTATATTATAGGATGGCACCAACCCTGCGAAGGTAGGTCCTATTAATCTCAATTTACAAGTGAGAAAATTGGGGTGAGGAAAGGTTAGGTAACTTGCCCAAGGATACTGAGCTACTTACTAAGTGGTGGAGCCAGTTGTCATGAGGGTCCTTCCTTATCTGAGGAATCATTTTTGGGAAGTAGGAATGAGTTTGGAAGCTTCTGCTTCAGGGTTTTGCCTTCTTCTGGGAAACACCATCTAATAACAGACATTATGTTCCAGGCCACACCGGATCTGTTAAAAGGCCAGCAAGAGCTCACTCAACAAACCAATGAGGAGACGGCCAAGCAGATACTTTACAATTACCTCAAAGAAGGGTTAGTGCATTTCCTTGAAGGAGCAAAATCTTGTCATTTCTTGTGGGGTTCTTAATTTCCTTTCCCCAGACTTTGTGTTTTGCCCTCCCTTGAGGCCCTGAGTGAGCCATTTGAGGGTTAAGATTCAATGGCTGGAGTTTTCACAGCAACATTTCAATCTTGGGTGGTGGGGAGTGAAGAACAGGGGAGGGGAGTATAAGGAAGGACATCATACTTTAAAAATTGCAAATGCATATATTTTTTACATGACTCTACTGACTTTGTTGCTAAAAACAAATTCAAAGATAGAAGAATGTCCGTTATTCAGTCACCTTGCGTTCTTGCATGCGCACACTAGAACTCCATCATCCCTTATGAGAAGTTACCAGTAAAAACACCTCCTTCCCTCCCCAGAGTTGACACTGGCCAGGAGCCCCTGCTTCCATTATTTTTAAAGCACGTATGAGTCATTTAAAAGCAGCGCTTTCCACGTACTTATCTTGGAGGCTGAGTTTGCGTAATCTGGTTTTCAGTCCTTACTTAGATAATAGTTGTGCTGGAATTCTAGGTCAGGAATTTGAAGTTTCTGTTTCAGTTCTCTCATCAGATGTGATTAAAAAGGAAAAAAAGCTTTACAACCTGACATGACTGAAAAATCACATGACAAATACTCATTGGTTAACAAAACACTTCACATTTTTGTATTGAGCCTTACAAGTATTTGTCAGTAACATGTAGCTGACAAAATAGTCAGGTTCAAAATATAAGGTAAGGGCTCTTTTGAGGGGAAAAAAAAGGGACCAAAGAGATTCTTCCATTCTTCTAGCCAAGAACTAGTTATTAGTATCTTTCTGTGAAGGGTTTTACTTAAGGTAAAGGTAGGAAAGCTTTTGATTTTTAAAATTCTCTAAATTATTTTATAGTTTTGGTTCATGATTTGAGAGACTGGTGAGACAGACCTTAGCGGAGGCACATAGTGAAAGAAACTTATTTAAAAAAACTTTCCCCCTAATTGTCAGGTATGTGTAATAGGTGTGGTTGAAGTTAAGAAGACTTTAGCCAAGCCTTCGTTGTCTGTCAGAGTCAAGACAAAGGGCTGCTATGTTGACAATCTTGGCTTGGGGGATTTATTTTTTTAGACACAGGCTCAACAAGTTAAGATCACTGCAGATCATTCTTAAGTGTAAGATTTAAAAGTAAGAATGTATACGTGCGTGAGACACACAGGAGAAATCCCTTGTTGGAATGACTATAATTCATTTGAATCAAAAACAAATCATTAAATTTTCACTGGATGTTTTCTCCAAGCTTATTTAGAATGTTGTTGTGTCTCTTTCACATGTTTGAAAGTGGAACCCCTGTCTCAAACTGAGTAGTAATATAGGATAATTTATTTGATGAAAAAATATACCATCCATTCTGCTCTCCACTGGTTTTGTAAATTTTTGTAAAGAAAATCATGCCTCTTGCAATTTGTCTTCCATAAGGGCTTGTTTGTGGGTCATAGCATATAAAATATTAGATTTTATTTATTTCTTTTAGAGAGAGAGGAAGGGAAGGAGAAGGAGAGGGAGAGAAACATTGATATGCAAGAGAAACACCAATCAGCTGCCTCTTGCACACCCCCAATGGGGGACCTGGCCTATGACCCAGGCATGTGACCTGACTGTGAACCAAACAAGCAACCTTTCATTTGTGGGACGACACCCAACCCAGTGAGCCACACCGGTCAGACTCTTTTGCCTCTTTTTCAGAAGCACTGATAATGATGATGCTACTAAGAGGAAAGTCAACCTGGTCTTTGAGAAAATCCAGACTTTAAAGTCTCGAGCAGCAAGCACACAAGGAAGTAATCAAGTAAGTTGAAGTTTCGTATCTTGCAGAGGGCATTTAACATGGAATGTGGCAAACAAATTGCTGTGTCTTCAGTCTCTATAATTGGTTATAGCACCAAATGGGAATTTCCTGAGTAGTGAGCAGCACCTGAGATGGAAGATCATGTTTTAAATGTTATGAATTGGTACCTGTCTTTTTTTTTTTCAGAAAGGTTTTAAGATATTTTATTTAAAAAACATGATAGGATGAAACAGATTTAGAAAGGGAAAATAAGAATAGAAAGACTGAAGCAAAGTAATGAATTTGCCTAGTATTATCATAGGCAGATTCAGAAGGGAAGTGTGAACTGGCTTGGACTCAAGCTCTGAAACTTCAGAGAATAAGAAATAAGAGGGTATAACCAGGAGACTAAGAAATAGAGACAAGTGAAGCCAACCAACACTGGGGGAAGGGAAAGGAAGCAGTGGAGTAGTGCCAGTTTTTTTTTTTAATTGCCTATTTAATTGATTGTACTGAATTCGAGCTGGGACTTGGAGATTTTTTGTGTGTTAAAAAAGGATTCCTCTCATAGTCGATGAACAAGTACTAGATGTCAGACACACCTTCTGCCCTGAAAGGAAGAAGCATTTAAGGGAGGTGACTAAACACTTGTTCCTCAGTTCCACACCACCGTGAACCAGGGCCCATTTCTGGCTCGTGTGTCTTCACTTTCTCCTCCTCGGGGAGTACTGCATGGGCAGGAAAGAGTAGATACCCAGAGGCAGGTCACAGGAAGTTTGTCTAGAGCTTCTTTTCAACTTTGGGAGAATGTATAGAGGACACTTTTAGGTATTAACTGCCTTCTTTTCTCTTCTGCTCAGTATTCCCCTAGCACTCAGCTGCCTGTAACTGCTGCTCTGGCATCAAATCAAACTATATATGTATATGCATGTGTATATTTATGTGTATATATGTATATATATATGTGTGTGTGTGTACATATACATATAACATACATACAGGGGTGGGCAAAAGTAGGTTTATAGTTGTTTGTATGGAAAATACAACAATTACGCCCTGGCTGGTGTGGTTCAGTGGATTGAGCACCAGCCTGCGAACCAGAGGGTCACCAGTTTGATTCCCAGTCAGGGCGCATGCCTGAGTTGTGGGCCAGGTTCCCAGTTTGGGGTGTGTGAGAGGCAACCACACATTGATGTTTCCCTCTCTTTCTCCCTCCCTTTTCCTCTCTCTAAAAATAAATAAATGAAATCTTAAAAAAAAGGAAAATACAATTATTAATCAATAACAATACAAGAATAAACTGTGTCACTACTCACAACTGTCAACGTACCTTTGCCCACTGCTGTGTGTATTTATTGATACACATATTAACTATTGCCAGTGTATAATATTTACTGGTGCATATATTAACTATTGCCAGTGTATAATATTTATTGATGCATATATTAACTATTGCCAGTGTATAATATTTATTGATACATATAATAACTATT
>VMDR010004463.1:0-59900 GCA_007922815.1 Macrotus californicus
TCCTGAGATATCCTCCCTGATTTTTACTCGACACATCTGAGTGTGGGGCCGGCCTGTTCCATGTCTCTGCCCCTCCTACCAGTCTTCACGTGGTTTCTCCTCTAATTCCGTAGTTGTAGGAGTTCCATTCAGCTTGATTTCTGACAGTTCTGAACGCTGGTTCTTCTACAGTTTAGTTGTAATTGTGATGTGGTTGTGCAAAGAGGCTAGCCATGTTTACCTGCTGCCATCTTGACCAAAAGTCCCGAAAGCACAATGAATATTTTAATGCAACTATATATTACAAAAGCAATGGTCAAACCCAATGTAATACAAATCCAAAATTAATATTAAACAATAAGACATTCATTGAGTTAAGTGCCCATTTTATTCCATTGCTCCTCACATGACAGAATTTCTAAATCCCTCTCCATTTAGAATCCTCTCCTCTGGACACACCAAAAATTGTTCAGAGTCTATAGGAAATATATCAGAGGGTACTTAAGCACCTCAGGTATTGGCTGGCTGCTGTTAGAATCCTCCATTAAGGCAATAAACTGGATGGCTGGTTGATCTGTGGAATGTCTAGGCAAATAGAGCATTTTTTAAGGCATTGTTCACTTTTCAGTGTTTAAAAGTTTTCCTAGTGTAGTGTTGCCAGAAGGGTGAGGGATCTGCATCCCCTGTGCCTGCTGCCCTGCTACACATGGGGAAATTTGTTTCTGTGGATAATTGCAAGCAACCCAAGACTGGCCAGGTTGGTGGACGAGCCCTGCCATCTCCTTCAGCTCCTAGTAGCTTGGCTGTGCTCCTCTGTTGCAGGCTGTTTTCTGAGCAAAGAACTTGCTGCTAGCATCCAACCAATACATACAGTAGGCCATAGTTGTTATTATTGCTGCAACTTTATATCTTTCTGCATTTCTTTCTTTTTTTAACTGAGATAAAACAGCATAGTATTTCTTTCTGCATTTTTAGAGTACAGTTGACTCTTGGATATAAGTTTGAACAGCGCAGGTCCATTAATATGCAGATTTTTCAATAAATATGTACAGTACTGGAAATGTATTATCTTTTCCTTATAGTTTTCTTAATAACATTTTCTTTTCCCTAGTTTACTTTGTTGTAAGAATATAAAATACATATAAAATGCAAACTATGTGTTAACTGACTGTTTATGTTATCAGTAAGGCTCTGGTCAACAATAGGCTATTAATAATATTTTGGGGGGGTCAAAAGTTATACATGGATTTTTGACTGTGGTGGCGGAGTCAGTACCCCTAACACCCAAGCTGATCAAGGGTCAACTATATTTCTGTTATGTGAACAGTATTGATTAGAAAGAAAATTACAAGTACATCAGGATTGGTTTAAAAAAATAGAATGTGAGATGCCAGTGGATTCAGGGAACTGTATACTTATCATTAAGACCCTATGGAGGAAGAGGCAAAATAAGGAAGAGGAAACTGTACACTGCACACTTGATACCAAATACTAATACAACTGGGAATCAAATGAGCAGAGGGTCCCAACCAAATGGATCTTGGCATGAACCACTGCCTGGTCACCCTGGCAACAGGGACATACACTTGCTTCTACCACCACCAGAAGAGCCAGAGGCAAAGGAAGTGAACAGTAACTGGGGTGCAGCACCAGATAGTCCTGAGTGTTCATTCTGACAATCATAGAGGGAACTGGGCCACTTGTGCAGCTCTAGGAAACTCCCAAAGAACCGCAGTCAGGTGCCTGGCACCTCCATTACCCCATGTGTCACAATCACAGTGGGTTCCCATCTACACCTGGATGGTGGAGGAGGCACATGGGCTGGAGAAAGCATCCAGCTAGTGAATCCACAATGTCAATGAGAACATGAGAAAATGAAGAAACTAATGTCTTGTACAAACCTCAACAAAAGATTTTATTTATCTCCCAAGCATTTCAACATGTATGTCTGTGTCCAGCCTTCCATCCAGGTGAGATATTTCCTAAACGTTAGTGTCCATCTATCCTAAGAGCTTTACCCTTCAGCTCTGCTCCCCCCCACCCCTAATCTGGTAATTCCTCTTGGCTAACACACATTCCTCTTCATGTTTTCTGGCCTTTTCCTTGAAGACCTGGCCTTACAGTTAACACTACCAGTCACCTGATACCTCCAATTCTGTAAACAGGTTCAACAACAGTGGCCTTTGAGGAGCCAAGAACCAGCCTTACCTTGGTGCCCGGTTTGAGGTGCAGCTGAACCAGATTATCAGTCTCATAGTGGAAATCTGTAGGAAGAGTGGTGGCTCTCCAGGTCTGGTTCTCCAAAGTGGACTTGGTCAGAATAGTAGCAGCCTATTGATTTTTTTTTAAAAAGTAGGTTTTAGGGATCTTTAATAAAAATGGTCAAACCTATTCTTTTTTAGAAGGAGTTTGGGAAGGGTATAAGCAGCACTAGTCTGCCATCAGAGTCCCAGCTCTGTGTAAAACTGCAACTTGTCAACATTATTCATATTCTAAATTTTATTCTCTGTACCATTGAATTTGGGACTATTTCTCAATTCTTCTATGAATTGGGAAGCAATAAAGCCATCTGTTTAAGAGTTAAATTTATAATGAATTAAAGAAAAAACTTATCTAAAAGGGAAAGAGCAGTGCAGAGTAATTTAAGAAGGCACAAATGATAACAAATCCCGAACAAACCTTTGCTTTTCCAAAATACACATCAAAGTCAATGTCATCATCAAAGTCAATTTCAAATTCTTTCTTCGTGCTCTTCTTTCTGTTCTCTGATTTCAAGGCAGCATCTTCTACAGAAGTGGACACAGACAGCGACACTACTCACTTCTGCGTCCTACATTACTTCTGCATCTCACCAGATACACTGCCAGTCTTAACAACCACACCATAAAGCACTGAGAAAGACAGATCATACGCCTGATTTCATCATTAATTTATAATGTGTAATTTTGCTAACAAAACACAATAAAAATGCATGCGAATTAATCCTTCCTTTTCAAAGAGGGAATGAAAACAACATGGTGCTGGCGTTAACCCCCTTTAGAGTCCTGCCCAGGGCCGCCTCATGTAGTAACTCGAATGGGATACAGAGACCAGTGGTCATTCCTACCTACACCCTATGTGTTAAGCCACATGGATACTAGAGGGCAGTACCAGGTCGGGAGCCCAGCTCTCCTGACTCTCCCACTCAGAGGCCTCAGTGTTAACTAAGCCCTCATCCCAGGCCAGGCCAAATGACTGTCCACTGGGAAGCTGGGTTGTCTATGTGTATTTGGAGGTGATCAGAAGGTTCAACAGGACAGCGAATAGCATTTCCCTTCCTCAGCTGACCTGCTGTCTACTGGTCGCCTACAGTACACCGTCTCTTTTCCTAAGAAGCTCCACCTGGAAGTACATACGTTTTAGTCGGGGTCTGAAGCGCCAGTGCTCTGGTCCAGCCCACATCGACATGGTGCGGGGACTAAAATAGGAATACTCTCCAGGTTTCATGGATAGAAGAGGGCACATGGTACTAATGTCTCCATCCCCAAGGGGAATCATTTCTTTCCTGTAACACACATGAAATAATGTTTTTACATGTACAATCATGTCCACGTCGACATATACAACATAACTGTGTGTTTACATGTATGGGGGGGAGGGGACTCAAAAAAACCCTGGAATTTATTTTTAAAAATTGTGTATTTATTCTTACATGTTTATACTTCAGTTACCTTCAAAGTACTCTCCATTTGATGCAATACTCCTATCAAGATGTTTTTTCCACTGCTCAAAACAGTTTTTGAACTCGTCAATTTTAATGCCTTTTAGTGCTTCTGCTGTTTTTTGTTTCGCCTCTTCCACATCACAACAAAATGTTTCCCTTTGAGGACTTTTTTTTATCCAGGGAAACAAAAAAAAAGTTGCTGAGGGTGAGATGGGGTAGACAGGGAGGATGGGGCCCAGGGGTGGGAGAGATCATGCATTTTTGGGGTCAAAAACTCAGCTTGGTGTGGGCAGGTGCGCTCATAAATCACCCATCATGAAATGGGTAAATGCATCAAAAGAATCTTCAAAAAAAATTAACTGAAGCCACATGCAGTCTCTTACAACAATGCCAGCGGGTACACTGTTATGGATTGGTTCCTAGAACACCCACCTTGCTGGGGACGCCTGTGCTATAAAAGACTCGCCCTCCGGAAGATAATTCTGGTTTTTTTGGGTCTCCCCCTTATAAAGCAGTATGTGATGCAGTTGAAAGTTCTACCCACCTACCTTCCCACAAATAAGCAACATTTCCAAGTTAGTCTAATACAAATACTTCATCATTAACAACCCTGTAGTTTTTACTTCATCAAAGCATTTTGCTTCTCTTAATTTTATAACAATACGATCATATCTACACAAGTACTTTGGATGTTCCAAAATACTTCATAAAATACAAGTTTATCCATTTGAAAGACAAGAGAACAGAGGTAGAAAGAAGTTAGGTCTTTACATAAGATCACACAGCTAGTAAGTTGCTAGAGCAGGGAGGGGACACAACCCCTCTCAGGGTCTTCCAACATATAGGCTTCTGCCACAAGCTAGTAACCTTTCACCCTCTTCTCATTGTCCTTCCATAAAAGAAAGTTCTAGTAACTCTGTTGCAGTCCCTTCTAAAAGTGAAGATGTTATTCTAATTTATATCGCCCAAATGTTGGGGGTACCCCTTATAATCTAACTCTTAAGCTGGTGTGCTCCAGCTGCATTCTTTGCTGGGGGTGAAGTGTCTAACTGGCCAGTCCAGCATGGCAGTTTTGGTTTGATTTTTAACGCTTTCTGCAAATTACTATGAGGTAGCTTTCTCCTAAAGGTCTCTGATGTATCAGCAAGTATGCAAGTACTGCTCTACTGCCCTGTAGGAAAGGTTAGCAAGGAAACTTCAGAAGGCCTTTTACCTGTAATGAGCCATAAGTATAAATCCCCTTTATACCAAGCATTATGGAATAATCTAAAAGAGTTTTAAAAGGGGACTTAGCCTTTATCTATAGAATCTTTTTTTTTAAACCTAGGAAACTGTATTGGTATATTTATTGTGTAATTAAACATTAATTTTAAAGATTAAAATGTATGAAAAAAATTCACACGTTTAGTCTGCAGAATGCCTAGGCTATGTTATTAAGTGACAACTGTATGCACTGTGAAAACCAGAGGGAGAAAGATGGCTTCAGCAGCATCCCGATGCAATTATCATGGATATTCTTCTGTTAAAGCTTTGGCGGCTGTGCGGGGAATCATTAGGAACTGAGAGGCAAAGCTATGAAGAGCTTGGCTCCCATGCCCCGAGTCTGTAGGCCAGGGCTGGACTGAAGCCCTGGAGGCTTGAACTCTAGCCATTTAACAATTCTTAGAATACACAGTGCTGTGGCAGGCACCCTACTTGTCTCCACTCAACAGCTAATCTAACTACAGCTTACCTTTTTCAAGGCTTGCCCCTCCATCAAACATCTCTAACACCCTGGAGGAAGGGAAATATTCTATTTCTTCTACCTGTCACTCTCCCTGCCCTCCCCCCTACCCATTAGTTTAGCACAGGTTCAGTGGCTAATGCCTTCTGGTTAAAGGTCTCTTCCCATTTAGTTCCTAGCACACACCCCACAAGCAGAATGTCTACCCTTGCGTGCATGGGGCAGGCCATGGTTCTGGGCCTGGACCTGCAACAGCAAGCTCCTCACAAAATCACACTACAGAGACCAGGAAGAGGGAGCACACCAAGCTGCTCCTGGACATCGAGCGCTTTCTCAGCTGTGTCCTTGTTAACGTATACACACGGAGCTCCACTTTTTACACTGTGCACAGCTGTCAGTGTTGCCATCCAGGTACAGATAGTATGGACATCCTACACACACGTAGATTATAATCTGGCATCGCCCCCACCCTACCCTGAAGGCCTTTCAAGATGGCGCAGGTTTTCAACCCTGGTACACAGGATGGTCACCCAGGGAGATGTGGGGAAATGTTACATGGCTGGCCTCACAGACTCCAGTTTAAGATTTCTGGGTGGAGGCTGCCCTATGTAATTCATCAAGTACAGCCAAGACTACTTAACCTCTCTAGCCTGTTTCAATACCTGAATAATGGGGCAAACAGGAGGTAATTATAGGATTGTTGTAAGTTTTAAGTGATTAAATTTTATATATTATATAAAATAATGCAGGTAAGGCCCCTAGCATAGGGTCTGGCACAAAGCCAGGACAATGAGGAGCTCAATAAATACCACATATTACTATACTCATCTAGTCCCAACCCTTTGAGAAAACGAAGAACCTAAAAGGTGATCCCAGTTGCCCCCCATCTCATGGCTTCTATGGCAGGGCCAAGTCCAGTTCAGTTCAACAGGCCAGCACCACACAAAAGGTAGGGTCTTCGAGATGGACAAAACCCTAACTCGAACCTAAGCCCCTACCCCGAAGGCACTCACTAGGACGGAGTCTTAGGCTTTGTTCTGTCTGGAGCTAGGGAGAGAAATGGAGACAATTGTTTAAAATAAACATCGTCCTTGCTGGTGTGGCTCAGTGGATTGGCTCAGCCTGTGAACCAAAAGGTCACTGGTTCGATTCTCAGTCGGGGCACATGCCTGGGTTGCAGACCAGGTCCCCAGTGCGGGGTGTGCGAGAGGCAACCACACGTTGATGTTTCTCTCCTCTTTCTCCCTCCTTTCCCTTCTCTAAAAATAGATAAATAAAATCTTTAAAAAACAAAATAAGCATCTAAGGGCCTAACAAAATGAGAATGGAAGTGACTTTGCTACCATCAGTTCCTCAGACGCCATCTCGTTATGCAGGAAGAGTGGCAGCTCCTCTGTGACATTTGAAAATGTCCCACTAAGTTGCCTGCCACATTTCTCACTTCTTAGAAGAGAGGATGGAAATAGTGATCAAACCACAGGTCAACAACACAAATCAGGCAAAGAGGGTGCTAAAGGGCCAGGTGGTAACTTTGCCTCGAGGTGCCAAATGTTCAGCCCCTTGATGTCCATTCTGACTTGAAGACACATTAATCAAGCGAATCATTTCCTACATAGGCAGATAAGCTGAGCTCAAGAAAACAGTCTCTTACCCTGGAGACATTAAAGCAACACTCTTTAACAGATTTTTGCCTCAGTGGGAAATTATACTAGATGACTTCTAAGGTTTTACTCATACTCAACCAGCTTGGTTGTCCCCAGTCCTAGGGTTGCAAAGCTGCTCTTATGGGCACAGGCATTATCAGAAGGCTTGTTTTATACCCAGGCCCATTCAAGACCTTTGGGGGCCCTCAGCACTATAGGATTATGGGATCCTGATACCAAATCATATTCAAAATTAAAATAATACTAATTTGTTGAGTACATATAATAAAGGCCAACAAAGTTCTGATTTTCTTAGAAGGTTATGAAAGTAATAAAACATTTCAATGACTACAGACCAATTTTACCATCTCTCTTCCTGCCCCATATGCTCAATGTTACCTGCCTATTGAGTTTCCGCTGCTCTGCTTGTCCCTGGTAACCCAACACTGCCTAGTCCAACTCTGCCTGACCCTTCAGGCAGGGGCCACATTTTTTCTATAAACAACATACCAGCCTGTTTCCGACTATAACAATAGGGAGCAATTTAGCCAGAAGCTGGACCAGGTATAGTATGCAGAAAGGGACCTTCCATGCTACCAAAAGCCATCATTGAAGTAGCTACTATACCCCAGCTATTTTTTACCAGCACTTTATCTATTTTAGTTCTACCCTTACAAACTTCTACAATGTCAGTTTTATAACAAGTAAGTGGCTGAGCTGACATTACAAGGCATATATGAATCCATCATAAGTCAGATGACTCCACCTGTGTGGACAACAGAGCACAGCAGTCCAGTAATCACGGAGATGGAATGAGATTGTCCAGCAGGAAGTCTAAGGAAACTCCCATGGGAACATTTTTCTGTGATCGTTAGAGCCTTACTGGAAGCTTTGACTGTGGCAGGGCTCCCTCCAGCTCCTGAACTCTGCATGATCCTCACAAGTGGTGTGGTCCAGTTCGTCGTTGGCATCAAAGTCATCCTCCAGAGGCCCACTGGGGAAGTCCTCACCATCACAGTCCTCTCCCTCGGCATTGATGTCAAATACCTGATCATTCTTCTTGAACTTGTCCACCAGGGCTGACACAGACTAGAGGGACAAAGAGAGGGTTCTCCTCATTCCTGTGACCACCACGGTCACTCCTGGAGGAACAGCCTCCATAGATATGCCTTCTCCCCCTCCCCAGAGCCAGTGTTCTCATGGCAGAAAAGTGCAGAGGAAGTTTACATTGTGCAGCACAGATGGAGCTATACAGTCGCTGGGGACATTTTATAAAACATGAAACAGGAATCTGCATCATTAGCTACTTGTTTAGAGCAGAGAGTTGTCCACGGAAACCATTTGTTTTAGAAGTTGTAGTAAGTAGGCTAAAGAGGCTAAGCTAAAAATACACACAGGAAGCTTTACACGTGACAGTTTCTCAGGAAACTCTGTGCCAAGGGACTCAATCTCAAAAAGCAGGAAATTCTTCAAGCTTGACAGCAGCCCCAGAGACCAGTGGCCAGTGGGATAACCATGTTCAAGAGAAAATCTGATAAAAATGTGCACCCAGGAGTCGCAGGGCTGCCTCACCTGAGGGGAGCACAAAGCTGGTCCCAGAATTTACCCACCTGTCCACTGGTCCTGCTGGAGCTCACAACCCCACCCCTCCTACCCCACCCCCACCCCCAAGTCTTAACCCCTGCAAAAGTGCCAAAGGCAATGTTTTCTGTACTCGTGGCTAAATAAAAATGATGTCACAGTTTTGGTTCCCACTGGGCAGAACTAATCTCAGACCATCTCACTGAAACCACAAGGTGCTGAAGCAATGCCCAGAGCCCTGAAAAATCCAAATATTGACTATACCTCATTGTGGGTTTCACTGTCCCATTTAGTGAACTGGAACCCGGCCAGGGAAGGGCAGATCTGGCGGTCTTCTGCACACTGCTGCAGGAGTGCTGGAGAGGACAGGCAGAGCACAGAGGGTCAGAGGTGATCAGAGCATGCTCCTCACCCCTAGAAGGACCAGAGCAGCATGGTGGCAAGGGATGCACTGTCGCCTCAGTTCTTGGGCAGAGAGACTGAGCATTTCACACGGGCATTTCAACAACTAGTGAAACACTTGAACTGAAACCTGAAGCACATGCATATGACTCTGACACGGACTCTGTGCCCTTCACCACAGACAGGGAATCAAAACCCTCCCTTAAAGTGTAAAGTGCACAGCCACTCATAAATGTTATTTTGGCTCTAACTACAGATTACCTGCCTCACAGGATTACAGCCTAGATAAGCATATAAACTTGGAAAACAGATTGTTAAACAAAATTTTTTTTCTTAGCAAATTTGAGAGAATACTAAAAGAGGAGAAGGCACTACAACTTGTGCTAGCCTTGAAGGAGAAGAATCAATTTCATGGGACACAAAGGAACAATGATGTACAAATACAGCTCTCTCATCCCATCCTTGCGCCTGGCCCTCCCCCTATCTGTGACTGTCACAACAGCCTGAGATGATCCCCCCACTGGGGGGCGTGGAGAGGCTGGAAGGAGGGTTAAAATCCTTGCCAAGCCATCATAAGAGGCTGACAAAAGGGCAGGCCTGTTCTCAGACCACCACAGAAGTATCTGTGAACAGATCACAATGCCCACATCTCTGCAGGTCCCCCTGGACTGGTAACAAGTAAGGACGAGGCCCTTCTCACTCGACCAGTGTCTCAGACCCACTTTCCTGAGCCCAAATTCTGACATTCCAGGTTAGCCGTGGGCTCTATTATGTGACTATGAGAACTGGCTAATGGGTTCACCTGAGGAACAGGCACATACAAACCAGAAGCAGGGGGGCGCTCCATGTTGCAGAGAATTGGGAAAGTCAGTTTCGCCCAAGCGTGTGCCCACTTGGGCACTCCAGAGGAACATTCTGGGTAATTTAAATATATACCGCAAGAGCATGATGCACTCTCTATACCCCACAGTTATAAGAAACATCTCTAATGACTAGCATGCTCTGGTGAAATACATTGTGTGGACTTACCTTTTAAATCTGTCATGTCTATACAACCTAAATCTGGCATTTCAGGAGGTCCTCCACTGGAGAGGGTCTGGACATCAGAAGGGAAAAGCAGCTCACTTCTATAGTCGTGACAGTGGAGGGTGGAGAGGAACACCCCTGCTGTGCTGCACTCGTCAAACGAGGCTGCTGTCTTCTGAAACAGGGGATCAATCTGAGCACAAACACAGAGAACCCAAGGTTATGGAATGAAGCCAAATACCAAATATCAAAGGAAATACCAAATCCATTCACCGAGTCTGCTCATTACAGCTGCACACACTGGAAAAAATGTCCCCGCACATTATCAAAAGGGGAGAGGGCTTTCTAACTGATCAGATAAAAAGCCCATGCCAGTAGATACTACTTCAAAAGAAAGGCTGTAGATAGTCAGTTCAGTAAAGTGTTACCACTCAAGTACACAGAACATGATCATAAGCTTGTAACATGTCTGTGTCAATCTGTTTTTGTTGAAAACTGAACAGTAATCTTCTGTTGGTCTCTTTCCACAAGTCACCATTTTTAAATGGCTACTCTAGTGGAATGCTATCAACAAATTCTGCTGACTTAACCAGATCCCACTATTCCTCAGATCAGAAATATTATCAACAATTTGGAAAAATGCAACCAAGAGATCCAGGTAAAGAACAGGCAGAGTCAGATGGGTTAGATGGCTGGGTAAAGCAGGGAAAGGGGGCAAGAAGGCCCCCAGGCTTGGTCAAGGAACAAGAGTTGCACAGCCAGGTGACACTAAGCCCAAAGGCAGAACAAGTTCAGGGCATAAGAATGGGTACAGGGCAAAGCATATACATGGCAGGAAGAGGGTAGAAGTCAGCTGGGACTCTACAGGTGGCCCAGCAATAGGAATAGGCTGGGTACTGGGTTCACGGGTCTTCCTGATGTCTCAGGACATGGCTACTATGGGGAGGGAGGCCTTGGATATGATGACAGATGTGGCTCTCTGGCTTTTTCCTGGCTCCCTGAGTTCTGAGCCTGACCTCACCAGAACTGAGAGTCTCCTCTCAACTTCCTGACAAACCATTTATTTCACCAGCCCCAGAGTAGCACGTATGTCCCTCCACGTCCCTGTCGCCTTACCCAGTCAGGCACATGGTTCAGTGGGTTTTCCTCCCAGTACATCTCTACCACCTATCCCTTCCTTCCCACCCCCACTGCCACCAGCATAGTCCTTACGTAAGTTAACCCTGTCTCTGGTGTCTCCCACTTCCTACCCCACAAACACCAATGCTGTCACTCCATTCCCTCCCTCAGATGCTAACCACAGCTACGGTTCCCACCAACATCCTACACCCCCAGAGGGCTGTGTAGGAAATTAAACTCAGCATTTCAGAGTCAACAGAGAAGCTGTACAACAACCCACATTAAAGCTGAAAACACTAAGATAATTTTCCTTACTTCTATCTAGAATCACAGAGAACAATGGTTCTTTCATGTACATCAGATCTGATTTACATCTTTGAGTAATTTCATGGGAAAATGAGTTACTGTTGGCTGCAGTTTGGGAAGAACCCTTTGAAACGCGAGGCCATAGCAAGGGAGAGAATAGCAAAGAAGGCCTTGGCAGGCAGCAGAGTCCATGGTAAGATCTAGAGCTTTCAGCCTTATGAGGAAGGCATTAGCCCCAGCCCAACTTGTATATGGCCCAGCTCCCTAGAGAACCAACACTTTTCTGTTTCGTGGCTTGTGCTTATGCTTCTGCCTAGAATCACCTTCCTGGCCATGTCCACCTGTCAAAGACCCACCCTTCCTTCAAGGCCCAGTTTACAATCCACCTCTTCTATAAACTAAGCACATAGTAGAGAACTGTGTCTAAAACAGGTGAGCTCACGTGCAAGTGGTGTTCTCAGCAAGCTACTCACACCGACAGGACAGCTGCTCTCTAAT
Source organism: Macrotus californicus (assembly GCA_007922815.1). NCBI lineage: Eukaryota > Metazoa > Chordata > Mammalia > Chiroptera > Phyllostomidae > Macrotus > Macrotus californicus. The sequence continues at coordinate 11,981 of VMDR010004463.1, forward strand.
TTCCACACTACCTCCAAGATTGACTTCAATAGAATTGAAACTTCAAATTCTAAGTTTATAATTATCCCCCCCTTTCCCATCATCTGTACCTCTGGCTGTTACAAGTTTAAGGTAGAGGGCAGAGCAAACAAAGCTTTCCAGGACTGGGGTACTTGGTGTTTCTTCATGACTGTTGATTTCACTTGGCATAAATATACCACAGCCCAACAGCCACAGGCTTAGAGGGGGTGGTGTTGCCGGTTCTCCTGTTTTTCTTTATAACAATGAGAGAGGCTACTGCAAGCCTCCTCAGGCTCCCCAGAAGTGGGCCCATCGGGTAAGAAAAAAGATGATCAGAAAATAGAATTTCCAACCATACTATTGACCAGAACATTTTATTGTAGAAAGTGAGAATGATAGTGAAATAAGTATTCAGATTATTGGAGAAGGAAAAAACAAGAACTTGGGAAGGGAAAGGAATGTGGGAGAGGATTTCATGGCTCCCCTTCAGATGTGTATAGCATATTACATAGATGAAACACTTTGCCATCAACTGATTCACTAGCATGAAACCTGTGTGTGTGGCTTCAGTGATGCCTACTTTCACAGTTTAACAAAGTGAGACTAGAATCTTCTCCCAGGCCACACAACTAAGATAGTAGAAGCAGGATCTGAACTTCATATCATCTGTCTTCAAATCCAGTGCCAGCCAAGGTCAATATTGACACAGAAATGAAGGAGATGAAAGAAAACAGCTCCCTCCCCCAGAGTACCTGCGCACCGCTCCCCACCCCGCCCCCTGCCTCTCTCCTCCCTACCCATCCACATGTAATCCTCACAGCAACACTGACTGAAGCCACCTGGCAGCCAAAAGTAGAACTAGCACATCGCTCAAAGTGAACTTAGCCCCATCTGCTCATCCTCACCAGTACCATCTGCTGTGAGACCACCAGGATTAATTGCATTACTGCCCTTTATTTATCTGTCACACATAAAAGACCTAAGACCCCCAGGAATGTGTATGTTCCAGGCTCTGCACACTTCTGACGTGCCCTTTGGTCCCCATCTCCCTCTTTCTAAAAGCTGATATTTTCCCCCAGGGCCCTCTATTCAATCTTCAGCAAAATTCCCTCTAGTCTCCACTTCTTCCCTGAAGGTCTTTGCCACCTACTTGCTCTAACTTGTTTATTCTCACTGGGAATGGTATCACTCTCAAGGGGGTAAAAACTGGTTCTTGGGAGAGGGTGAAAAAAGTAAGATATTATAAAAGCAAGATAATATCTTCTTAGCAAGATAATTATTCATGGTTATCCAAACCTCATACCTACCTGACAAATCTTATTCCTTAATAATTCATTTCAAAGGGAAGGGATATATCTAAAAAGGCTCTGAAGGGTAGGAGACAATGACAAAAGGCTGACTGCCACTCTAAAAGAAACAGGGTCCTCACCCAAGGACACTGCTTGCCCTGCAGGCCTTTCCAACATGTCCACTCCCTTTACTGCCACCCTCAAACCACTATCCAAGAAAGGACTGGTGATCTTTGTTCCTCAATGCAGCTTCCAGACTATTCTTTCCAGTGTCTAAAACCCTCAGCTTTGAACATAACATCAGACTTTATCACACTCTGCCCATCTATGTTATAATCACTTTCTCTAATCCCCAGGCCTACCCCAGTCTTGGGAGATGTTAATATTAGCTTCTTGGCTCATTACTCTCCTCAAACTTTACGTCTGTCATAGTTTTTGGTGACTTCAATATCCATGTTGATTCATCCAACATTCTAGTCTCTCAGTTCCTTGATATCCTCCTGCTTCATCTTAAGACCCTAGGACTTAAGAGATCCTAGTATGACCCCCATACTTCCTCTGCCTTTTGCTCCAAACTGAATCATTAACCACAACTGCAACCGTTCCATACCCTCAATTCTAAGTGCCTCCCTCTGACAACCACCTCCCACCTTTACAGCCTACAGCCTTGGTGTCTCCAAGATCAACAAGTCTCTGACCCCACCAGACTCCTCATATACTGACCACATGATTTCATGCTACCCATTACTGCCTTCTTTCCCAGCTAAAATGCCATAAGCAATGGTTATGACCACTCCTGTGTACTCGCTCTTAACTCTAGTTTCTAGCAGTGTCACATTCACTCAGCTAAATGCAGCCCTTTGTTAAATCCAACCTTCCGACTATTCCATGCTTCCACCCACACCGTTGCTAACAGAGAAGAAACAAAGTCATGCTGAGTGACCTTACTTTAAATCCATCAAATGGACCCCAAGTATTGTCTAGCAAGCCAACTATATTTTCCTGCTCCATTTTCTCTCCTGCCCACTAGATGGCTCTTTCCTATCTTTTTCTCGCCTCAAACCTTTAACACTTTCTTCCTCCATACTCTGTCAGTTGATTACCTGGCTTCTTATTTCATTGGCCGCTGAGGGGGCGGGGTGCACCACTCAACCAGAAGAGAATGTTCAAAATGGACCCATCCTCCATCGGCATTGGGCTCCTCAGCCCAGCCCCACCCAGGTTGTCCATTTCCTTCCCTCCTTCCATGCTCAAGAAGGCCATGCTAGCACTTCCCCATTCTTTTCTGTATTGTCAGTAATTCCTTCTCCACTAGACTGTTACCATCAACAAGCAAACATGCTGTTTATTCTCCCATTTAAGAAAATAGAAAACTTTGCCCTGACTGGTGTAGCTTAGCTGGTCGGGCGTTGTCCCACAAACCGAAAGGTCACCAGTTCAATTCCCAGTCAGGGCACATGCCTGGGTTGCAGGCCAGGTTCCCAGTTGGGAGCAGGCAAGAGGCAGCTGATCGACATTTCTCTTGCACATCAATATTTCTCTCCCTCTTTCTCCCTCTCTTCCCTTCTCTCTAAAAATAAATAAATAGAATGTTAAAAAAACAAAGAAATTTCTAGACTTTACTTCCCCTTCATTTGCCAACCCATTACTCTGCTCCAATTAAAAGAAAAATTCTTTAAAACAACAGCCTATACTCAATTTCTTCCATTTTGTTTTCCCCCATTTATTATGAAAAATTTCAAGCCTACAAGAATGCTGAAAAACTCCATGAAACTCCATGTAACTTTTGCCTAGATTCCCCAATGGGTAATATTTTCATATTTTCTGCCTCTAATCACTCCCAGCCCCACAGAACCTTTTTGAAACTAGAAATCATGACACTTTACAAACTCTCTGATAGTTATTAAACTACTACCTCTCAGCTTCAAAACCTACCTTCTAGCCTCTCTCTGGTGATGCTGGGGCCACACTGCAGCTTTGCCAGCAGCTCGCTGTTGGGATCCACTAACAGGGGATACTAGAGGGAGACTGTGGGGCTAGAATGAGAAGGGACTTGCTTCTTTCTGTTGGTTTCCTATTTCTGTTAAGTGTCACCCAGCAGTGCTTCCTTATCCCAGATATGACAGGTTCCCACTGTACCAGTAGCTGCATTCAATTTGCACTTTTTCCTCATACTCACAGAACCAGCCTCACTGTGTGCCCCTCAGAGACACCACACCAATCAGCATGCTCTCTGGGTCCTTGGACCACAAGCCCCTCTTCCAAATTTAGGGACACCAGCATAGCCAAGCATCACCCCTTCTTTGGAGGTTTGAGCTTCAGTTCCACAGGGCCCCCTCCAAACTCACCAGTTGCTGTAGGTTGCCACATCTGATGTGGCTCATCATTCCCCCCTCCCTAAAATTCCTTCACTTCCTTTACCTGGACACAGCACTCTCCTGACTTTCACCTTACGTACTGGATGTTTCTTCTTCAGCTTTCTGAATACAAGGCTGGGGCATCCCAGGGCTCAGTCCTTCTTTAAGAACCCCTTGGTGGTCAAGGCCAGTGTTATAACCTTAATTACCATTTACAAATGTCATGGGGATAAGACAGGGAAGAACTCCAGTCCATTGTTGGTGGGAGAGTAAACTGGTACAACCTTTTTTTGAGGGCAGTGGAAATTCCCTCTAGAATTTTCTTGTGGATATACTCCCAGAAGAGTGCAAAGATGATATGTACAAAAATGTTTGTGGAAATATTGTTTTCAATAGCAAAATTCTTTAAAAATTTTGGCAACATTTGTTTGCTTCAAATTAACTGTGATCATTATAAATGAAGCCTCCACTGTCATTCCTTTATGCAGATTCCTCAGGATTTGACAGATTATATTGGCTGCTTAGCACAAGGATTCGGAGCAGACCACTGAACTTCACATCCAGCCTTACTGGACTAGCTGTGTCATCTTGGACAAGTTATTTAACAGTCCCACACCTCAATCATTTCTTCATAAAATGTAACAAGGATGTTGTAAGGATTAAATCAGTTAACACTGGTCACAGGCTGAGGGTACACTGTGCTGCCCTCAGCCTGTGACCAGTGTTAACTGATTTAATTCACAGGCTGAGGGCAGCACAGTGTACCCAGCAAGTACTCAATAAATGTTCACTATCGCCATCACTGCTGCATGTACTAGGAAAGAAAGTAACTGTTTTAATCAGATTTCTTAGTAATATGCCATCTTCTTCTTCTCAGTCATTCTGAAACATTGAGGGAAAGCAGGGACTTGCCTCCTTCTGTCTCCACTGCAAGGCTAAAGGATGATACTGAAGAGACCAGTTGAATATTTTACCCACTTGAGGCCTAAACAAGCACAAACCAGCAAGGCAGACTCACCCCCCAGGTCTCGAATGAGTCAGAGACCACACTGTGCTCACAGCTCCTCACCTCACACTTCCGATCTGCCTCAGAGACGTTGAGGTTGCTTATATTCTGCTCAATGGTTTTGTGTGAGTGCTTCTTCTTGGGCTTTGGAGCCTTTTTAGTTGTTCCTGTTTCAGTCACACTTCCATCTAAAGAAGGAATAAGACCATGTATTGAAAGGACTGCTTTGGAGGGTCCAATTGAACTGCAAGTTCCTGAAAACTCTGGAGTAATTGTGACTTAAACACACACCATTATCTCACAGCAACAGGCATGTCTGATCTACAGCTGAGGAAGGAACCAAATTACTCAATTAAGCTTCTAAGACAGGTCAATGTCCAAAGACCCCCAAATCAGAAGTTCCCTAACTGGTGATGTTTACTCAATCTAGCCTAAATAAAAGCTAAAAGCTTCTCATAAATCTGAAAATCTCCATGTCTTCACCAGATGAGAACACTGATTTCTTATGACTTCATTCCAGTATTTACTCAAATAACAATCTGCTATGCCTTTAAAAAAGCCCTTACCTTAATCCAGAACCCTACCCATGTACCTGCATCATGGCTTTCTGACTCTTCTGGAGATGGTGCATCTTTGCCCAGCCCCCCAAGAACTCTGTACACGTCAGCATGGACAGCATCCACACGCACAGCATAGATCTTGGTGCTGGCATCCAGAGTACCTGCAGCCACCTAGTGAGACAGTCTGGACTGTACTTGTGGGGGTACATAAGGAACTGCTGAACAGGAAAAACACAGCAAGCTTCATAAAATATTTACTTGCCCTTATGAAAAGTATGACAAAGATCCCTTAAGACTGATAGGGATTAGACAGATCATAACAGAAACACAGCTTCTCTACATTTCATCAGTTTAGGAAAGAAGGTAAAATAATTAATAAAATGTCTTAAACAAGGAAAGTGCTCATGTATTTGTAGAATTCAATGACTGCGCCATGCTAAGTATCAGACATAATCATCATGAATTCAGATACAAGAGAAGGTGGACATCCTTACTTTAAAGTTGGTCAGTTCGGTGTCTTTCTGTTTAAGAATCTCTGACATGAAATCAATCAAGTGCAAGCCAAAAGCATTCTTGGTAGTGATTTTCTGGAAAGACAACATTGCAGAAAGGTTTGTTGTTTACAGCCCAGGATCATATAAATGACGCTACCTTGAGAGGTAGCCAAGTTTATAAAACAGAGATATTCCACATCTCATCACAGATATCAATTTCCACAAACAGTTTGGGACATGGCTAAATCCATATGTGTCGCTCCTTATTCACAAGGCCTAGAGAATAACAGCACACGATTCCTGAGTGTTTGCTGTGTGCAGACCCGTTCTAAACACTGTCCCCAAAGGGATCCCGTCATCCTCAGAACAATTCTATGAGGTAGGCATTATTCTCATTCTTATTTTACAGAAGACCTTGCAGCAAATGTTTGGGCGACTTGCCAAGGCCACACAGCATATAAGTGGCAAAGACAGGATTCCAACTCAAGTGGGCTCTAAAACTCACAATTAGCTCCACAACTCTACTATTTCTCTACTCTGCTCCAGAACTTACACTGTTATCCCCTAAGCCGTGCTGACATACTGCAGACGGCAGGCAACCTGTCAGGAGCACCAAAGCTCTGTAAGAAACAGTAAAACTATACCCAAAACACCAACATTAAGAAGAGTCACTGGAGAATAAAAGTATGCAGATATTATGGATCATGCATTCCCCACAGAATCAAGAAGGCTAAATTTCCCCAGTGCTCAAGTTACAGACTCTTTGCTGATAAACCAGCAGATACTCACATTTTCAGTGGATAGTTTGATACAGGTGGAATAATGCTCTGTAATCTGTGTGTTTGTAAACTTAGGAATTGTAGCTGAAAAGTCAATATTCCTAAATGAAAAACAAAAATAAAAAACTCTGGCAAGGATCCATGACACTGTAACTTTTCAAAATCAAGACCCAGAATACACAAGGTAGTGTGGAGATGCCAAACCCATGTACCCCACATCAGGTTGGTGGCCACCCCAGGAGGCAGCACAGAACACACTCACCGACTGGAGGGGGAGGCCAGCAGATGGGGTGAGTCTGTGCTGAACTGCAGGTCAAAGGCCCGGGATCGCCTCCTCTGCAGACGCTCCTTTTCATCATCATTCTGAGGGAAGTCTTCAAGAACCGGGGTGCCAGGAGTGTTCAGAGGGGCCTTCTTAGGCAAGGGAATCGAGAACACCCGTTTTGATGGTGAGGCACTGAGGGGGTGTCCACAGGTCTCTAAAGAAGAGTGATTAATTGTGGCTCACAGTGATGGAACAATACACTTGCTCAAGAACCTTTAAAAGAGTGTTTCCTAGATCTAAAGCGGGCTCAGGGCCCATCAGAGAGTGGAAGTTCACTGCACATTTCCCACCAAGATCGTTGCCAACTCTAAGAGTCTATGGCTGGGTCTCTATAGCTGGGCTTTCTTGGCGGGGCGGGTGGTAGGGGAGCCGTGACAGCTTTCTGATGCTTCCTTGCCCATCTGGGACAAATGCCCACTATGTGAACCTGTAGCACTACTGGGAAATAAAGTGGGTAAGAGGAAGTTGCTGCCTCTGATAAGCTCACAAACTAACAGAACAGACACATATAACCATAGTCTCATAGTCTCGGGCAAGAGAGAGAGAGATACCAAGATAAGGGTGAGGTATGGGCTATTAAGTCAGATAGGCTAGGTTTTAAACCCAGCAGGGCATAGAAAATAAACAACACAAATGTGTAAGATAAATATAACATGCCAAAAGAATCAACCACAGATTACTTGTTAACTGTAAAGGGCAAAATGGCTTTTACAACAAAAGATCTAGCAGTCACCACGTTGATCAAGCAATCAATGCAGCCTGTTTAAAAATGAGACTTAAAACTGACTCATCCTGATGGGACAAAATATGAAACTCATGACAACACCCATAAAATATTTTTGCCAATGATGGGTAACCTAAATTTAACTAGGATTTTAAATCTAACTTCCATTTTATAAGAAATATAGGGGTCGAGGAATAAGTTAAATGGTATCAGAAGGAAATATTCAGACAAATCCAGAATGTGGGCCCTGACCAGTGTGGCTCAATTGGTTAGGCGTCGTTCTACAAAGTGAAAGGCTGCCAGTTTGACTCCTGGTCAGGGCACATGCCTGGGTTGCAGGGGCATGAGAGGCAACTGATGGATGTTTCTCTCCCTCTCTTTTTCCCTCCCTTCCCCCCTCTCTATAACTAAATACATAAAATAATTTTTATAAAGATCCTTAATCACAACTACAAAGTTCTTTCACATGTAAGATAACACATTCAGAGGTCCCAGATATCTTTGAGGGGCTATTATTCATAGGGATCACACAGAAGCTTTTAAAGGGTAAAAGTTGCTGAACAATGTACTCAAGCAGGTCAACTGGTTCCTTTGCTGAGCACACAGGGCCCATTCCACAGCAACAGGAGGGCAGAGAGCACACACACAGCTGCAGGTGGGGGAGCAGGTGGAATGGTGGACTTTGGATGTTCTCTTCATTGCTATTCTTTTCTTATGAAAATAGGAAGCTAGTCAAAAACCAAAAACTCTACAACTAAGTGTGAGAGCTGAAGAGATTTCAGGAGAAAAAGGAAGGTATGAGATAGTCATCTAGGCAGAAAACTACTGAACAGTCTTAGGGTCCCCTTGACCCATCAGGAGCACTGGGCTGAGTACAAAAAGTTAGAATTAACTGGGGTTGTGATTTAGTCAAGCAAGTGTAAGGAAGCAAGAAGAGGGCAGGGGGTTGTGGGTGTATGAAAGGGAGTGATTGCATTGACTGACCGTGGAATGTAACTTAAGCAAGGAGAGGAACAAGATCATGAGAGAGGTGAAGGACAGTGAAAAGAATATTGAGTCTGCTGGGCCAAAAGATTGTTGAAGTCAGGGAACAATGGGGAGTGAGTTGGAAAGATAGGAGTGGTATTGAGAAATGGGGGTCTTAAAGCTGAGATGACAGAGTGGTGCAACTATTGACAGTGACAAGATCAAGGGTGTGACTATGGTAGTGAGTGCTGCGGCCTATTATGGTTCGGAGAAACAAGATCACTGGGACAGATGAGGAAACTGAGAGACCTTGGGAAACATTTCCAGATTTAAGAATTGCAAGGCTTGTCTTCAAACCCCAGCTCCATCACTTAGTAGTTAGTAAATTTTAAGGAAGTATATGGCCTAAGCATTTGCGTCTTACTCTTCCAAATGAGAATAAGAATGTATATCTCAGATGGTTCAGAATTCATGATATTAAAAAATACAGAGGCACAATGTAACATATTTTATAGGAACACATTAAAAATAGTGATGCAAAATAAACAGTGAATTGTTTGTGCACGTGAGGGGAAGGAAAAAGGAGTGGTAATTAGGGATAAAAAAATAAAAGTAAAAAAACCTACAAGAACTTCACATGTTCGTTCCCCTGAGAGCTTCCCACAAGCTGAAGAGTGATTAACATAACCCTCAGCTGAGGTCAAAACAAACAAAAAGAAAGTGAAAATAGATAGGAAGGAGGCAAGAGACATCTTTGGAGACTGAATCAAGAGGACTGTGACTATTTAGATGTGGGTACTGCAAGGTAAGGAAGGAACTGGACCTTGTAAGAAAAGAACAGAAAGAGGAAGCGCTGAAGAAGGAACTTGTCTCAAGATGGAGTTAGAAGCACGCTTTAATTCTTGGAATATTCTTTCTGATTCCTTGTATTGCCTTTGACATCACACAACTGTTCATTCAACTTATGACTACTGAGCTCAAAAACACCTTCTGCATCCACTTTTCAGCTCTCTGTGGTCTGGTCTCTATCCCCATGACCTTATGAAAACTGTTATTACTGATCATCCACAAATTTCATGTCAAGCACTTTTCAGGCCTTTCTCTCTCTTGAGATTCAGCAACATTTGAAGCAGTAGACAACCCCCGCTTCTTGAAACTCTCTTGGCTTCTATACCACTCTCTTCTCGGTTTTTCCAGCTCTTCCTTCTATCCAATCACAGCCTCTACATGTTCCTGAGTGTTTTCTCTACAGGCTCTTCCTAGAGTTCTCACATATGACTATGGTTTTACGATCTATGATGATGGTGTCCAAACTTATTTCCCAGTCCATGGACCACCTCCCTGAGGTGGCAATCTCTTATCCAAGTATTTATTGACCCCTTCACCTGATTGTCTCTTGGCTGAATCATTTATCGAGTCCAAAATGTAACTCTAAATTCCCAAATGTCTTATCAAGACCTAGAGAGGCCCGGCTCACCTGAGCAACCCAGCTCACTGTTTAGTCACAATGTTCTGTCCTAGCCCAAGCCAGGCTCTTTCCTCCAAGCCCATTTTTTTTTTGGCACTTGCTCCTCTGTCTGAAACATCTTCCTCAGTCTCTGCTAAGAGCTTCTCTGAATCCCTAATCTAAGGGTGGCGGAGGGGATGTTCCTCCCTCCACTCTGCTATTCTCAATCACAGCACTTGGTCTCAATTTCACCTGTAAATTATTTTGTTTGCTTATAGTCAGCCTCCCAAAAAGAATAGAAGCTCCAATACCCTGGAATCTTACTTCTTTTTGTTCTTCATTGTATCTCTGCATTTGACAGAGGACCTGGCGGGAATGGAGCAGTCAACACTGGTAGAATGAATGTAAAAGTTAATGCATGCGTGTTAAGCATACAGTGATAACCACAATGTTTCCATGGCCATGGACTAACATGCCTTCCAAGAAAACCACTTTTAAAAAGAAAACTAATCTTGGAGAGAGGGGGTGGGAGCAAGAGAGAAACATCAATTTCCACTTTATCCATTCACTGGTTGCTTCTTGTATGTGCCCCAACCGGGGATGGAACCTGCATCTTGGAGTATGGGAACCACGTTCTAACCAACTAAGCTACTCCGTCAGGGCAAGAAAACCACATTTTTACAGATTTTATCTATTTATTTTTAGAGAAAGGGGAAGAGAGGGAGAAAGCGAGGGAGAGAATCTTCGGTCGGCTGCCTCTCACACACCAACTGGGGACCTGGCCCTGACTGGGAGTGGAACCAGCGATCCTTCGGTGCGCAGGCCGGCCCTCAATCCCGAGCCACACCAACAAGGGCAAAAAAAAAAAACACTTTTTTTTTTTTTTTTTAATGAAAGGCCACAAGGCGCGGTGGCGCAACCCAGGAGAAAAGGGGTCCCACTTCCGCCCGCGAACAGAGAAGACATCAACCGAGACCACCCTCCGGCCCCCCCTCCGCCCCCGTGCCTGGCCCCCTCGTGCGGGAGAACAGAGTCAAAAAGGCCGAGAACACCGCAGTCCCGCTCAGGCCAGCCCTCCGGCCGAGTCCGCGGGACCCTCGACTCGTGCCGGGACCTTCCAGCTACGCCTCTGCACACCTAGCCTCACCTGGATACACAGGTTCCATCTTTCCCGCCGCCTCTCCGCAGCCGGTTTTAAATCTCGCGCGGGTAAGTCTGAGGGCCGTTAAGGCCGTGCTAACGTCACTCGTGGGCGGGGTCGGAGGCGCGCCTGCGCAAACCGGCCGGTCCCCCGTCCTGACCGTAGCGCTCGAAAGGTGCAGTAGGGAGGAGTCTTGAGAATAGCTCTCGCGGCTCCGGCCCCCTGAACCGACTGGAGAGGGTCGGTGGGCCACCCTCGCCCCGGAATAGTATGAACCTTCCTCCTTTTGAGCGGTGGAACTGGGCGTTGGGGGCCCAGCGTGGAGCAGGGCGAGAGAAGGCTCTGCTTTCCTGGAATTTACTGATGCGGAAGGCCGATTACCAGGAAACGAGGTTCATTTCCTTGTGCTGTGGGGGCAGGTGACGGACCGGTGTGGGACAGACGTGAGAGGGAGCCGATTCCGCAATGAGCGTTCCAGGCAGGAAGGACCGACGCACAACGTTTATGTACATTTTAAAAATGAAGGCCATCGTTTTGATTCAAATTCTTGTGAAAAGCTTCCGGTATCTCTCCCCTGAACCCCCTTTAAAAAAAAAAGTTAAGGTCGGAAGTGAGGTAGGTGCAATGTGCCACCAGTCCCTTGGTTCTGTTTCATCTAATCCCTAGGTCTGATCCCAAGAATTGTGTTACGGGAGGAAAGGCCAGGGCAATTCCTCCAAGTATTATGTTCCTAGAACAGCCTATAATTTCTTATAACACACATCTGACATTTCATACAGTGTTTCTTAAGGGTGCTATTGACATTTAGGATGAGGCACTTGCTGAGGTGTGGAACTCCATCCAGTACTCTGTGGCATTTGCCTGCAAAATGCCATCAGTGTCCCTCTGTCAGTTTGGCAACCAAAAAAGTACTACCCTTTGTTGAAAACCAGTTTTTAAGTCTATTTGATTTTTGCATGAACTTGTTCTCCCAGTGACCACCTTCAAATTTTTAGCATAAGGCAGTGTGGGATAGAGGAAAGAAAACACTTTTACAGTATTCACCTCAGCAAACGATACCAACCACCCGGAGCCATCCTGGACACCTGTCTCTCTCACTCTCCACGCACAATCCATTGTTGAGTTCCCTTTACTTCCTAAAGTAAATCTCTTCAATCATGTGTCTCAGTTTTGTCCACAACACTTTGCTGGTCTGCAGCAGCCCGCCAGTGGCTCTGACCCCATTCTCTTTGGGCCCAGGGTGATGGTTGCTAAGTACAAATCCGACCTGTCCCTTCCTCTGCAAAGTCTAAAACCATTTGAAGAGAACTGAATTTTTGCCCCCCTTAAGCTGCCTTTTTGGGATATTGATTTTAAGCTGTTTCTTAACAAACAAGACTCAGAAAGAACCTTTGACCCTCATTCCTTTACTGCCCAAGAGAATCAGACAGAAAAACTTGCTTTAGGAAAGGAGCCTTGGCTTAATCACCTTAAGAATCTTCACCCTAGTGTTTAGTCAGGATGCCTCCAAGCCTGTTTGCTAGTTATTCTATGTCCCAGGGTTTGTGAATTGCCTGGCAAGAATTTTCCTGCCATGTATTGTTCCGCTCTTCCTCAACTACCTGTGAATCTCCCATTCTTATTTCAGAAATCTAATATCCTGTCCCCCTGCTTTCTTTTTCTCCTTTGTCTAAAAATGTCATATATACCCAATATTGCCTCACTGTCTTTGAAATTTTCATACTTGTGTGAATTCCTCATGCGTGTGTATTAAACATTTGATTTTCTCCTGTTAATCTGTCTCTGTTCACTCATTAGCCCAGCTAGAAGAACTTAGAAGGTGGGAAGAAAAATATTAATTTCTTTTTTAGCCCCTACACATTTAAAAGTTCCGCTGTTCCGAGAACTTCTAAAGTGATCAAGGTCCTGCAGGGTCCAGTCCCTGCAGCCTCTCCAGCCTCATCTTGTACCTTGCCTCCCTTGGCTCCCTGCCCTCTGGTCACTTGGGCCTTCTTTCAGACTTACCCTCACCATGCCCACTCCCAGCACAGGGCCTCTGTGGGTGCCATGTCTTCCACATAGAGAGCCCTCTTCATCCCCATCTTCACCCAGTTCGCTCATGTCACTCCCTCAGAGAGGCCTTCTCAGCTGGAGGCTTTAGTAGAACTTGTTACCTGGGCAATTTTACAGCTGCTGGGGTGACTTGTTTTATGCCTATCCCTTCCATAGACTCAACTCCATGAGGATGAAGCCATGTTCTTGCTCACCATTGTTTTCCCAGGGCCTGGTGCTAAGCCTGAATATGTATCATCTAATACATATTCAAGTTTAAATCCTGGCTTGGGCATCTTAACCTCTCTGAGCTTCAATTTCTTCCCCATTCGTAAAACAATGACGAGAATATCCCCTTTCACTGGGCTTTATGAGGTACTGGCAATGGATTAAATTCCCATGAGCATAGGCTCAGTGTGTGCTAGGGTGGAGGAGAGTGAGCCTCTGGATTCCATGTCCGCACCAACTAACAGCAATGGGCCTTGGGAGGGTGGTAGGTGGCACATGATCAGGAGCCTCTGAAGAACTGGCTTGGAACTCCTGACAATGGCAGGCCACTGGGTAACCTGTTAGGTGAGGCATGAGGCTGTTCTGTGGTTATAATGGAGCCTCCTGAGCTGACTACTTGGGCCTCCACGTACTGGAAGTGAGGGGCCACCCCCATCCCCTGCTCTCTGTGAGTACAGGCAGGTCACTCACCTGCTCTGAATGCCCATGTTTGTTTTGGAGGATTAGTAGTACAGAAGGTGCCAAAAGATTGAACAATTTATCAGTGATGTTGATGGTGTGCAAAACTCAATTACCCTGTCTGTACAAAAGTCAGTGGTGGGACCCCTTCCTCACTCCTTCTCAGCAGAAAGTCAATGCTGAAGCCATTCCCCTTCCTCATTGTACTCCTAAGATTCTACTTCCCCAAAATGAGCACAGACAGCCTTAATTTAGGTGAGGAAGAATAGTGTTATCAATTGGATAGCTGAACAAGCAATCTTTTGGCTTCATATTTGTCCTGATCTCCCAGCCTGCAGCTGGCTTATATCATAGTGTACTTCAAGATATAAACATGTTTTCACTGGCTTTACATTCATTTTGGCCTCTGAGAAAATGCCTTTAATTTTGTATATGATAGGAAATTCCTGACCTCCTAAAGACTGGGCTAAGAACCAACAATTTCTGTCTTCTGGGATTTCCAAACATACTACCCATTATCTTAAGATTAATACAGTGCTTTTTGCTTTTCAAAGAACTTTAAGCCCTACATCGTGTTTGATTCCCAAGACCATGCTGGAAGGTTGCTGGAACAAATGCTTTCCTCCAGGCTCTACCATTTACCAGCTATGTGACCCTTGGGGAAGATGTGTACTCTTTCTGTGTCTCAGTTTCCTCATAGGTGAAATAGAGAAGATAAAGCACCAACTTCATGGGGTTCTGTTGTGAGGATTAAATGAGTTAGCAGATGTGAAGTATTTAGAACAGGGCCTGGACCATTGGCAATGCTCAATGAACACTCTATTTTCATTATTATAACTGCTGTTCTATCCTGGGTGCCAGCCAGGTATTGTTTTAGAAGAAAGCTTGGCTTCCTAAATATCTAGAGTTTCCCCCTTTCATTGTAAGACTATTCCCAGAGCACTGTAGCTCCATTCTTCCTACTGTTTGTTTTTTCTGTACTCTTTATTATACCTGCTGCCCCACCCAAGCTGTGCTGACTGTTCCCTTTGTAGTCTTCTGCCTGCTCATAACTGTTTTCTTTCTTGCCTCTTACTAGACTAGAACCCCACAGTGCTAGAACGTCATACCACCTTCTCACTACCTGACAGTTTTATGCCTTCTAGAACTTATGCATGTAGTTTGTAGCCACTAAGATCTTTCAGCTTGGCTGCTTTTTTGGTTTGAGCATCATGAAAATGAATGACTTGGAATAATTCAGAATGTTAAGGAACATTCTGAATGTTCCTTAACATTCTGAATTATTCTTTTCTGGCTACTGGCCAGGCCACGGGAAACCACAGGACAGACTGGTTTAAGGTACACTAAGAAACACCACGATGTGCTGGATGAAGCCATCAGGGTAATGTGAACTTCTTGGGAATGGGCATGTGAGAATGCTGACCTCTGTGTGTGTTATTGCACAGATTCCAACTGATACGGAAAATAGCCTCCTTTATTGATTTACACAGAAACACTAGCAAATTATTTTCTAAACAAAAAGCATATGGATGTTTACAAAACATCAAAACCCTACCAGCATGGAACAAACCATCACTGCATCTTAACTTGAAAGTAGTACCTGGCAGATACCAGCAGATGACATGGGAGCATGGCAGCTACTGAGCAGTAGGAGCCTGAAATAGATACTGGCATCAGCTTCTGGAACACTTGTAATTTATTTTTGCTGGGTGGAGGGTGTGGATTCTACAGTCAAAGCCCCTAAGGCCAGCATCTTAACCCCCCTAAGGTCAAGTAAAATGTGGAGCTAAGGTTCTCCTCTCCAGATCTTCCTGGCTTGCAAATTAGGAACAGCACTGGATTTCCAAACAACCACACCCATGGCTATTGTCACATTTCTTAACACTCCTCCTCAGGATGTCCAGGGTTTTAAAGAACAGAAAAATACATCAATCACACCTCCAGAATTGTGACTTTGAAGTTGGACTGCTTCATAGTCCCTTCCAGTCCAACCTTGCTAGTGGTCAATTGTTTTGACCTTGCTTTGCAAAGTCACATATAGAGTTCAAATAATTCCTTTGTGATCTTTGAAAGGAGAATACAAAGGCATTACCAGACTGAGAAAAAGCACAGCTACACATCATAGCTAAAACTTCTTTCCATTTAACAAACAAGTGGCTCCCCTCAGAAACAACAATTATTCATCTCAGAGCCTCCAAAAGAGCATCACCTTCAAGGGTTTTATAATGTTGCTTCCAGGCACTGAGGTCAGCAGGTATTGGCTATTTAATTTTAGTAAATACGTTATCTCAATTATGGGACAGGTCACTACTGACTTAATATTGCGAATCAATGCTAATAAATTATTTGGGTACTACTAGAATTTTTTCAGATGCATAAAAACAGCTATATTATCATATAAAACTTGGGCTAGCCCTGACCAGCATGGCTCAGCTGGTTGAGCTTCATCCTGCAAAGTGAAAGGTCACTGGTTTGATTCCTGGTCAGGGCACATGAGAGTTGCAGGCCTGGTCCCGAGTTGGGGTATGTGCAAGAGGCAACCAGTCAGTGTTTCTTTCCCTCTCTTTATCCCTCCCTCCACCCCCTTCTAAAAATAAATAAATAAAACACTTTTAAAAAATTGGGCTAAATTAAGAAAACAGAAAATAAACATCTTGGTTGTATATGCAAATAATGAAGGTCTGAAAAATTAGCTCCTAAAATGTGAGAAGGAATGAGCTGGAATGGAGGTATTCTCTGGTTCACTTCCTGTGTTGATACAAAACACAAACTTCACCGGCCACCTCTGGATCTAACTCTTTAGCAACAAGATCTGCCCATAACATCCGTTTCCCTGGGCTCTCTGTGGGTCATGATGAAAGTTAAGTCAGGAGAAGAAGACCTCAGAAGACCCACTGGAACTCCATCTTTGTGACCGCTTCACGCTTTAAGTGTCTTAATTTATCATAGCTCCTATTCAGAAGGTGAAGGTCATATATTACCACTGATGTAACTGAAAAATAAACTCTTGCAGCCAGAGGAATCAGCAACATCTTCTCCACATTTTTAATGCCCTTTACTTTATATTAATGTGGCCCGGCCAAAGGAGCACAGGGCAGAGCTTTCACGCGGGTCAGAAGGTTGTGGAACTCTTCCAGTGCCTGTGAATGTGCCATGGGGTTTAGCACCAGGTGTTGGAAGAGATTGACAGGCTCAGCATTCCGGAATTTCTTAGGGATCGGGATGGTCAGGGGCAGGAAGTTGTTACCAATGAGGAAATGATGGAGGGACCTTTGCTGGAGGCCACGGCCCAAGAACCAGAGGATGTCCTGGAGACGCTGGGAGAGCATGCTGTGCTGCCAGTCTGTGAGGGGCAGCCACAGCAACAGGTGCATGAGGGCTGTTTTGAAGTGGTAAGAGGTAAGGATGGGACGGGATGCTCCCTGGGGTAAGCTCTGAAGGTCCCGGAGACTTAAAATGATCTGGAGGCATTTAAGGTGACAGGTGTTCTCAGGAGCAAAACGCCCTACCAGCTTCAGGAACAAATGCTCACAGGCTGCAAAGGACTCAGGCCAGTCCACAGTGGTGAGCTGTTCCTGGTCAGGGGCCTGACTCACCAGGTAGACTAAGGTGTCTTCCCGTTGCACCCCCAAGACCAAACGAATTGAGAGAAAGCGGCCTGAGCGGTAGTCCAGCCTGAGTTTGCAGGAGGTGGTGGATGGTGGGAGGCTGAGCTGAAAGTCATACTTATGGGCCACGAGGGCCCAGGCATTGCCCACCATGTTCCGGAACCACTGTACAGTTTTGCACACATCCAAGTGGGAGCCGGTGCAGAGGGCTGCTTTGATGGAGCTGCTGCACTTGCCCAAGAGGGAAGAGCGGTCCCTGTGGTGGTGCACCAAGCACAGCACATCCCCCAGAAGCTTCTCACGTTTGCATATGCATTCCGACTCCACCAGCACACTGCCACAGCGGTGGCCTAGGGATGGATCCTTCATCTCCAGCACAAACATGGCGCCCTGGGGGGGCACAATGGGCACCAGGATATCAAATTTCTGGGTCTCATGGAAGGTTCCCCATTTCTCAAAGGCAGCCCCAATGCCCAGGCAGTCCTCCAGCTGTGGGTGAGCCTCCCGGCGGCTGAGCACCCGGCAGGCCTCAATGAGGTCATCCACAAAGCTCTCCACAAACTCACAGGTACAGGGCAGGTCACGGATGACATTCTGGACATAGCGTTTATAAAAGGATTCCAGGGCCTCCTGCGAAGGGAAGTTGGAAAGCCAGTTGTAGGAGATGACAGGCACCACCCGGACTTCTTCCTCCTCATCACTGCTAGAATCAAAGGCTGGCTCATGCTGCATGTTCTGTCGCAGAAGCTCAAAGATGAGAAAAAGGCAAAAGAGGCCGACATTCCACAGGTTTCCCAGGGTCCAGCTCAGCGGCCCCTCCTGGCCCTCAGCGTGGAACGGCCACCCCATGTCTTTCCTTCCCAGCACTAACTGGTCACTGGATATGTCTCCTCTCCAGAAGTCCTCTGCCTTCTGCTTCTGCTCAGCTGCTCGCTTTCTCTGTTCAAACTCTATCTCTAACTGGCGCATCTCCTCACTCATGCGCTTCTCCAGCTGCCGACTTCTGGCTAGTGTGTCCAAGTCCATCCGGTCACTGACCATCAAGGGGTGGTGGACAATATACATCACTGCCAAGAACAGAAGACTTATCACAGCCATGGAGACCTCTGCATCTGGAGAAGTGGGGGGGGTGGGAATCAGTTGTGATCTTCAGAACTCATCTGCTCCCCAGTGCATATTCCCCAGAGCCCTGGAACCCTAAATCCTGGAGGCCAACTACCCAGAATGAACAGAAAGGTCACAGAGCTGGAGTTGGACAGAGCAAGGGTGGTCTGCCAGGCAGGAGGCTTGAGGGAAAGAGGGGCAGCTGGATATGCCACTCAGTATCTCTATTGCTTTCCTTCCCCATGACATGGGTTGTATTTAGGCTTCCAGACTGTAGACATGAGACTGCTTTCATTCCTGTGTAAGATGGGGAAGGAGATCCTTGTGGTAGGGTGGCCTCACCCAACTCATGAGTCCACCATGGACACAGGTGTGCCCAGCTGATTCCAAAGGCTCCCTTCTACGAGCAGGAAGCACTGGTCTGCCTGGGCAATACCTTTCCTCTTGCCAGGCAGTCAGCTCAAGGCCTTACCTGTAGCATCCCACTTACACTGTGACTTCACAATTCTTAATTCTGCTCATCCAGTGTCATTAGACTACTCTTCTCCCTGGTGCCCAGTGGGCCAACCCCCAGTGGGTGCCAGGGAGGCACAGTGCCCAGTCACCTCTCCACTGCTTGCTGCTGTGCTCTCTGAGGTCCTAAGGGGGTTGACTGATGCCTCATGTGGGCCCATAGGTAGGCACAGATGCACCTCTCAACCCAGGAAACTTGTGAAGAACAGGGTGCCTAAGGCCATCGACAGGTGACAGTAGCTGGTGTCTCTGCCTCCCCACCCAGAGGTTTGAAGCTTCCTGCATTACCCCACTAGTTCACAAGCTGCCTGGGCTCACCGAGATCATGAAGGACCGCGCCCAGTGAGCGCTGAAGCCAGACTGAGGGCCTCTCCTCCCTTTGGAACTTGGTCTTGCTCTGGCTCACCCAAGACCCATTAAAATTTACAAGGCACCTGGGGGCTTTGGCTCAAAGCAGGGTGCCCCCCATTCATAACCTCCCCAAATTTCCACGTCCAGAGATCTGAACTTTCACCTGCCCATCCTCCCCAGGTTTTCCCCAGGACTTGGGGCTAGGTTCCTCACCGTGGGTGTCAGCGGGAACACCGTCTTAAAGAAACAGAGCGGCCACACTGCCCCCGCCTACTTCCCCGCCGCGTGGGAGTTCCTGATTCCTCGCCAGGTCCGCCCGCGGGAGTGGCCGCGCTCCCCTCTCCGGGGGAGCACACCATGTCTGTCCGAGGGTCCAGTGGTCTGTGCGCACTAGCAGCTGAGGCTCCAAGGTGCCGCCTGCAGTTCTGAGGGCGCCAGCCCGGCACAGCGACTCCCGCCGTGCAGGCCCCGCCCAGCGCCGGCTAGGCCCAGTCCCGCCCCCTCCAGGCCCCGCCCCACCCCGCCCAGTACCCCCCAATCCCTGCATGCAGACCCCGCCCAGCCCCTTCTACCACACCCTGGCATCTCATAGAGCATTGGAGGGCATCCTCGCCCGCTGATCCTCGTCTCGCACACGCACCCTCTGTCGAGGCTCCCCCCGACCCCCCGCCCCCAGCTCCTAGGGGTTTGTGCGAAGAGCGCTGGGGCTGCAGCCCCAGCCTCTTAGCTAAGGAACGCTCCTGCCGCTTCTCAGTCCCCTGTGGGGTGGTACCAGAGGGGGCACTGCAGTGCTAGCGTCAGCTTCGCTCCGCTGGGTTCATTGGAGTGTGGACTAAAAAAGGGTCACATCCCAAACCTGACAAGCTCAGGGGAGGCATGCATGGCAGCCTTACAAATGCAGAGACTGAAAGTAACCACACAGGATGGTCTGAAATTAAAATTTTCTAACTAAAAGCAATTAATGACCTACCTAGGGTGGTCCTGTCCTAGGTCGGTATCTTCCTTGACAAAGGTCAATCTTTACCTTAACTGAGACTATCTATTGTCTTTTTGCATCTAAAATAACATTAATAACATGATAAAATAAAAGTAATCACTTTTTCTAGATCCCTCTGGGCACAATATCCCACCACAACACAAAACCACATATCTGCTCATTGTTAGCATCATGTTAATTGTTAACTGTTTACTATCCTATACCTGCCTATGTAAAAGAAGTTGTGTCTACTCCTTTTACTTTTTATCCAACCCCAGAGATTTCCCTGTTTGCTTCCTCTCCCCCTCTTAAGCTACCACCAATGGATTCTATGTAGCCCCCTTACATCTTCTCCTTTGATTGTAATGTGTAAAATAAGTGGCAAAACTGCCATTCTCTGGAGCATTTTCTCAATCCATTGAGATTTTGCTTCCTGGCAATCATTGTCAGTTTGGTTTAAATGAACTCACAACAGTTCTTACAGGTGTGACTTTACAGGTTACAGTTTAGGAGAATACATGAATCTAGGTGTGAGAGTGATGGTGGCATAAGTAGGAATTGACACGGGGAACATCATTCCCACTTCAGGCCTGCTCACAATGGTACAGGTGAGGTGTTTTGTTGGAGTCCTTCATGTACCTCACTCCCAGGCCATCCCCAGACTCAGGCAATTCTCCCCAGCTTTTTGTGGCTTTCATGATGGACCAACCACACAGTGCCCAAAGATCTGGCTGGAGGCCTTGCTGGCCACTCACTAACCATGTGGGAATAAGAATTCTAACCCTATGGTAGCTCTGCTTATGAGGTGGGTGTATAAGGGAAAACTTTACAAAGTGTGGAGGTGGAACAAGCCTTAGGATTAAATTGAGAAATAACAGAATGGATTTTCTTTGTACTTTAAAAAAAAAATAATAATCTTTTTAAAAAAGATTTCTGGCCAAGATGGAGGCAGACTTCTGGCCAAGATGGAGGCATAGGTAGATACACTTTGCCTCCTTGCACAACCAAAAGGAGGAAAACAACAAATTTAAAAACAAAAAATAACCAGAACTACCAGAAAATCAAATTGTATGGAAGTCCAACAACCAAGGAGTTAACGAAGAAACATTCATCCAGACAAGTTGGAAAGGTGGAGGATGGGCAGCCGGAGTGCAGAGGACTCGCTGCAAGGTGGTGGCAGGCAGACTGGGTGAGGCTGCAGCTGGTGGAGCAGGTGGTCCCACATTCACATGGGGATAAACTGGAAGGAACAACTAGGGAGCAAGACAGACAGCACAACCCAAGTCTCCAGCGCAGGGAAATAAAACCTCAAAACCTCTGACTGAAAAGACCTATGGGGGTTGAGGTGGCAGGAGAAACTCCCAGCCTCACAGGAGAGTTCACTGGAGAGACCCACAGGGTCCTAGAATGTACACAAACCCACCCACCCAGGAATCAGCACCAGAAGAGCCCAATTTGCTTGTGGGTAGCAGAGGAAGTTACTGAAAGCTGGCCACCAGCTGAGCAAGAGGCATTGTTCCCTCTCTGACCCCTCCTTAACATACAGTGCCATCATGCAGCAACGTGGGTTTCCCTACCCTGGCAAATGCCTAAGGTTCCACCTCTTACTACGTAACATGTGCACCGAGACAAAAAAATATGACCCAAGTGAAAGAACAGATCAAAGCTCCAGAAAAAAATACAACTAAGTGATGAAGAGATAGCCAGCCTATCAAATGATGAGTTCAAAACACTGCTAATCAGGATGATCACAGAAATGGTTGAGTATGGTCGCAAAATAGAGGAAAAAGTGAAGGCTATGAAAAGTGAAATAAAGGAAAATGTACAGGGAACCAGCAGTGAAGGGAAGGAAACTGAGACTCAAATCAATGGTTTGGAACAAAAGGAAGAAATAAACATTCACCTGGGACAGAAGGAAGAAACAAGGATTCAAAAAAATGAGGAGAGGCTTAGGAACTTCTGGGACAACTTTAAGTGCTCTAACATCAGAATCATATGGGTGCCAAAAGGAGAAGAACAGGAGAAAGAAGTTGAAAACTTATTTGTACAAATAATGAAGGAAAACTTCCCCAATCTGGCAAAAGAAATAGACTTCCAGGGAGTCCAGGAAGCCCAGAGAGTCCCAAAGAAGTTGGATCCAATGAAGGGCACACCAAAGCACATCATAATTACATTACCTAAGATTAAAGGTAAGGAGAGAATCTTAAAAGCAGCAAGAGAAAAGGAGAGAGTTACCTACAGAAGAGTTTCCATAAGACTATCAGCTGATTTCTCAAAAGAAACCTACAGGTAAGAAGGGGCTGGAAAGAAGTATTCCAAGTCATGAAAGGCAAGGATCTGCATCCAAGATGACTCTATCCAGCAAAGCTATTATTTAGAATGGAAGGGCAGATAAAGTGCTTCCCAAATAAGGTCAAGTTAAAGGGTTTATCATCACCAAGCCCTCATTATATAAAATGTTAAAGGGACTTATCTAAGAAAAAGAAGATCAACAAACTGACAACTATCAACAACCAAACATAAAAAAACAAACAAACAACAAAACTCCAACAAACTAAGCAAACAACTAGAACAGGAACAGATTCACAGAAATAGAGATCACATGGAGGGTTATCAGTGAGAAGGGGGAGGGGGAAGAATGGAGATAAAGGTACAGGGAATAAGTAGCATAAATAAGTAGCATAGGTATAAAATAGACAGGGGGAGGTTAAGAATAGTATAGGAAATGAAGAAGCCAAAGAACTTATATTTATGACCCATGGACATGAACTAAGGTGGGGGAATAATGGTGGGAAGGTGGGTACAGGGCAGAGGGGATTAAAGGAGAGGGAAAAAATGGGACAATTATAACAGCATGATAAAATATATTTTTTAAAAAGAAAAAATTAATCTTTTTTAAAAAGCTTTTATTTATTTATTTATTTATTTGAAAGAGAGAGAGAAAAACATCAATATGCAAGAGAAACATCGATAGGTTGCCTCTTGCATGCACCCAACTGGGGACCTTTCGGTTCACAGGCTGAATTCACTGAGCCACAACAGCCAGGGTTTAAAACTTAATGTTTTTCTTTTTTTACAGTTTTTTAAAAAAGATTTTCTTTATTTATTTTTAGAGAGAGAGGAAGGGAGGGAGGAAGAAAGGGAGAGAAACATCAATATGTGGTTGCCTCTCATGTGCCCCCTACTGGGGACCTGCCCCACATCCCAGGCATGTGCACTTCCTGGGAAATGAACTTCTGACCTTTTGGCTTACTGGTGGGCACCCAATCCATTGAGCCACACCAGTCATGGGTAGAGTGGATTTTCTGAAAAGGATCTTCAGAGTATCAGGAAGAGCCCCAGATTTCTGTCCTGTGTCAGCCACCCAAGGAGAAAAGGAAGGGGTGATCTCTTGAAACTAACTAAAGTTCTTCAGCTGAAAGACAAGTTCCAGACCTCCTTATCCAGTGGCAATGAAGGGAGTGGGCCAAACAACTTTGACGGTACTTCCCAAAAATATTGGCTTAATCTCAGGGCGTGGGTGGGTGCGGTAGATGGTCTTCTGGATGGCCATGACTGATGTTCCAAAATTCCTCTTTATAAACTTGCATGACAAAAAAAACAGACCACAGGCTGCTACTAAGCATCAAGTGGTGATAATGAAATTCTCTATTAATTTTTAATTTATGACATGACAATGTTGGGGTGAAAAAACACATTGCAGAACACAAAAGCACATTTTAAACACCAGTGGTGTTTAAAGCCAAGTGTTTAAAGATGTGTGTTCATGGTCAAGTAAAGGTTTATTTTAAGAGTGATTGTTAGGTTAGGAGACATTTGTTAATTCGTGATCTGTACAGAAATGAAGTTGGTTGTTAAACAGAAATAGAGACCCCAAGCTAAGAAACTATTAATCCATTTAAAGCACTCCTATTTCAATCACAAAAAGCCTTCAAATAGTGAACATTTGTTAACCTGCTTTTTGGTGACTTTTCTTTCTCAGAATGATGTGACATGACTGTCAGCTTAGTCTATGGGACTACTAGGAAATCAAGTCATTGGGACACCTTTGTCACTCATGTTAATTGGTGATTGTACACAGGTGACATGTGGGTAAATTGTAGCAGCAGTTAGACTCCACTGGGATGGAACTTACCCTTGTGAAGCCATGAAACATGGTAGTTTTCCTGCAAAATAATATTATTTTTATTATTTTAAAAAGTGCATTATAAAGGACACAGAAAGTAGTACCTACATAATGTATTAAATTCTGCCCTGGCCTCAAAATATAAAGTTTGCTAAAGACTATTACCCTTTTATCCCTGACTGGTGTGGCTCAGTGAATTGAGTGCCGCCAGCCTGTGAACCAAAAGGTTGCCTGTTCAACTCCCTGTCAGGGCACATGCCTGGGTTGTGGGCCAGGTCCCTGGTGGAGGGTATGCAAGAGGCAACTGATTGATATTTCTCTTGCACATTGATGTTTCTCTTCCTCTCTTACTCCCTCCTTTCTCTTCTCTCTCTGAAAATAAATAAATCTTAAAAAAAAAAAGACTATTAGCCTTTCACTGAGAACTTGTTTAAAGACTTGAGAAAGCTGGGAGAAACATCAATAATCAATTCTTTAAAAGGCAAGTGATTTTTGAGTGGTTTTTCTTGGCTCTTAATGAATTGGCAGAAGTTACTGATACTGCTCAGTTGTTGTTTATTCCAGAAGCCAGTGCAGACTTTGCAGTTACTGAAGAATCAGACTCATGAAAAATCTGCATATTAACAACCGCAGGCAAGAATATTTCAAAGAAGTTGAGATATCACTAATTCAGTGCAACCGTAAAGGGAACTTGCAGCAAAGCTGTGCTGTGTTGTAGCTGATGGTGGTAAGAATATATGTGGAACAGAAAAAGGTCGAAGTGGACAAATTTACAAAGTTTGTGAAAATGTAAGATGATTAAAGCCTATGGTTATTCATTGTATTAGTCATCAACAGATACTTTGTGGAAAATATTTGAATCTGTCATGTATTAGTGAACAATAGTGTCAATAGTGAACTTTGTTCACTCTTCTCGACTTAAAAATCATCAGTTTGGTGAATTTTGGTCAGAAATAGAAGCTAAATGTCCTGACTTGCCCTTCCACACATCAGTTTGGTGGCTTGGCAATAGAAAAGTCTTAACTGCAATTTTTTTGAGCTTGGAGCTGAGATGAAATTTTTTCTAAATGAGAACTGTCCTGAACGACTATTATCAAACACTGAATGACTTTAGAAATGAACTTTTGTTGCAGACTTGATACTGTTTCTTAGTAAATTAACCTAAAATCACAAGGCAAAATGGCATTTACATGGGAAATTTATACTGTAATGATCATTTCAACAACTAACTTTAGAACACAAGTAATACATGTTTGTGCTGTCAAATGACAAAACAAACAGTAAGATGACCATTCCCACATAAATTTTGCTGCAGACATATTTTCTGAGCTCAAACTACAGTTCCAGCAGTTTACCAGACATCAGTGTAAATGGAAAGGACAGTTCCATATTTCAAAATCCATTTAACTTTGCAATTGAGCATCTTCTACATAACCTTCAATTAGAAGTGATTGATCTGCAATGTAATGACATACTAAAGGCAAATATCAAGACTCTAATTATACATTTAGAGTGCCTGGCTCACAGATTTGTTACCCACCCTCCTGGGCTTGATCTCTGTCATCTGTGTTCACATCATGAAATATAGCACTTACCACAGAAAATTGCATCCTGGTAGTTGGTTATCTGTTGGTTTCTCTAACATAAATCTGAGACTCTTAAGGGCAAAGACCAAAACTGGACCTAGCTCAATTCCTGTTATGCAACTGCTAACTATTTTTGAATGAATGAATGACACAGGGTGCTCGAGCCATGAAGAATCAGAGAGTGTTTGGGGGTGGATAGGGACTGTACCACCTTTGTACAGGCTGTTTGGAAGTTGGGGATAACTTATAGGAAGAAAGCTGAGGATCCATGCAGAATCTTGACCAAGAGGGTGCAGAAATTGGGTCTATTGCCAAAAATCAGATAAATAAATAAACATTTAGATCTTAAATAAAATGTTTAGGTTTGGGGCTAGTGGTGGGAGATCAGGGTAACTTGTCAAAATAACATGATATAATAAACAACCACAGGACAAGTCATTTTTCTCAACCATAAATTTCAAAAAATTATATTTTTTACACCTGCAAGATTTACATTGAACCAATTTCTTGTTATCACAAGCTCAAAAATGTATCTCTGGTGACAAACATTTCTGAAGCTTGCTTGTATAGACAGATTTGTGTGTTGCTGATGCTTCTGAACATAAAAGGAAAGTAGAAAAATTGCTGCCTTATTCTCAGTCATCCAGGGGAGCTTTGTGGAGGGGATGGAGGGTTATTGATAGAAGTACTGGTACCTGTGCATAGAATGCACCAAATCTGAGGAACGTCTTCACTTCTCGAGTATTTCTCCAGAAAAACTATGAATAGCCTCATTCTTCTCAGATGCAGCACTTGTACTGTGGGTAGGACAACAAAATAGATGCTTATGATTAAAAAGGTACTTGAAAAATGTAAGCAGATTCTCTCTAAGGTCTATCATGATGAATTGTTTGTTTATGCACAAATACTTACCCTTTTATGTAACTATGCCTTTTTTATAACTGTGAAAGGTATATTTGGACCAGGACCATGAAAGGTATGAGGACAGGATCAAAGTTCTTGACAAGGATCACAGTGCTAGACACACATTTTCCCTATTTTTTCTCCTGTTTTGTTCTCAGTTGGCTGACTAACATTCTTCTATCTCTTTAATATTCTGTTCATCATTATCTATTTTTCTTTCCATATCCTGTCTATTCTTGTGTGTCTAGTATTTTCTGCCAAAGTTTTTAGAGTTTTTCAGAAATTTTTAGCCATTTATATATTTCTTAAATATTTAAGTCTTTGAATAAATATTCAAAATGCATAAACATATTTATCAAACAAAAACATGGCCAGAAAGGCATTCTATCTCCCCACAAATTGATTATTTAAAAAAAATTTATTACAATAAAATAATAAAAAAAGAAATTTATTGATTTAGAGAGAGGGGAAGGGAGAGAGAGAGGAGTATTAATTTGTTGTTCCACTTACTAATGCATTCGTCAGTTGGCTGTTTTTCATTTTTATTTGTTATTCTTAGAAAATCTCACCTGTGACTTGATGCAGACTTAGAAGTAGACACTCCTAGAGAGGACAACCTACGTCTCTTGGCAGTCTGTTCCTGGCATCTTTCATTGGCCTCTTTCATTCTCTTAGACAAAAGTTTAGCATATTCTGTGTCCTCTTCCTTATTTTTCTCATTATGTTTTTTCTTCAGAGCAATACACCAGTGTTTGTGCTGCAGGACACATGGAGTAACAAGACGCAGAATCTTGGGTGCTTTGGTTGTAGGTTTCTTACCTTCTTTGTTTCAGGGCTTTCCCAAAACATGTTGGTGGATATTGTCTTCTTTAGAGAGATTGAAAACTTTGTGAATTCTACTAACACTCGTGGGTCCTGGGTGATGAGACACAGTAGTATTGCTGAGACCAGAAATATCTTTCTCCCCTTTTTTACCATGACTAAGTTGAGAACACTAGATTGGCATCCGCAGTGCAACCCCGAATAGATTTGCGCTTTCTTTCTCTAGTCCTCCTTGGTCTACAACAGGAATGTTCCTTAATCAGCAGCAGGCAGACATGGCAATGGGCCAAGACACCCTGCTCCATTGGGAAACTTTGTTTGTTGTTCCACCAATGATTCAAACCACATAACCCTTCCGTTCTTCACCCAGAGTATCAGCAGCAACTTCTGTGGCCATACGCTTCTCATAAAAGGTATGAAGTTTGCATTCATCGTCCACTTCAGTGAGTTTCTGGCAGCCAGTGGCTGGGAAAAAGATATTCAGCTTCATCCTGAAACAGCCAACCACTTTTGAGGTGCCATGAAAAAAAGCCATTTGTTGATAATTGTACATGCCCTGAGCCAGAGATTGAACCCACAATCTTGGCATATAGGGATGATGCTCTAACCAACTGAGCTACCTGATCAGGCCCACAAATTAATGATTAATTATAAAAGGAAAAATAGTCACTTCACAGGAGAGAAACCTGGGGGTCACCGTCTTATCCAAGAGACCAAAATTCACATCACCATTATGTGCTTCCTGGTATGGTGCACTGAGTCCACAACATCGTTCATAAAATATTCTTGCCCCAAATGCATAACCTGTATAAACCACACCTTGGAGAAAAAAGTCAAATCAAAAGACATTTTACAAAATAACTGGTGTATACCTTTCAAAATAACAGTGTCAAGGAAGACCAAATATAAATAAATAAATTAAAAGGTAGGGGAGGAATAACTCCAGATTTAAAAAGACATAAGACAATTTAAAAAATGTTACAAAAGATATTGAGATAATTGTCAAAATTGGAATGTGGAAATAGTATTACTGTTAGCTAAGAAAATGTACTTATTCCTTAAAAATTTACATGGAAGTATTAAGGAATAAAGGGGCACGATATATGCAACTTTAAACTATCTTAGAGAAAACATTAAAGAGAGAAATAGGGAATGGTAAAAACATGTGGCAAAATGATTATAATCGGTTAATATGGATAAAGGGTACATATAAGTTTGAAATCACTTCAAAACAAAAATTTTAAAAAGAAAACTAAATTTCATCTTTTTTAACATCTTAAAGTATTCTATTAATTTCAAAATACAAAGCAAACATGTTACACTTTAGAGAAAGTCTATGCTTAATTTCAAGCATGGTCACTTCCTGCCTCTCAACCCCCTATCTTGACATCCTTCAACTGACAGACACAGACATGGTTCTCATGTGACGCTGGATGCTTTCATGCTCTTTGCTGGAGGTGACTGATCACATGAATATAGTCGAGCAAAAGGAAGAAAACAAAAGTCACCCACAGCCCCACTACCCAAGATAACTGCTGTTCACTTAGGTCTGAAAGATGTCCACACAGAGGCCAAAGAGTAGCTAACAGTGGGCTGTGTGGCTTGGTCCCACTCGCTTCAGTTGTGAGGCCTTGGGCAAACTACTTATCCATTTTATGTCTCAGTTTCTCCATCTTCAAAATGAAGAAAAGATACTGTCATGCTCAAAAGGTTGACATGAAGAATGAGTAGTTTACTATTTTAAAGAACCTTGAAAAGTGCCTGGCATATGGTAAAACAATGTGCATGTTACATAATTTTTTTTTCTCTTCTTTTTTTAAAATTGAAATATTATAACAGGCAAAACTAATTTATAATAGAAAAACATCAGAACAGTGATCGACCCCAGCTTTAGAGATTAAGAAGGGCCCGGGGAAACTTCCTGGGGGTACCTATAATGTTTTGCCACAGTAGGGGTTGAGTTTACAAAGGTATATGAGTTTGTCAAAGCTCTGAGAATTTTACACTTAAGGTTTGTATATTTCATTATATGTAATTTTTTATCTTTTTATTTTTATTTATTTTTTAAATTATATTTTATTGATTCTGCTATTATGGTTGTCCTGATTTTTCCTCCTTTGCCCCCATCCACCCAGCATCCCCTACTCCCTCAGGCAATCCCCCCACCATTGTTCATGTCTATGGGTCCTGTGCATAAGTACTTTGGCTACTCCATTTCCTATGCTGTACTTTACATCCCCATGGCTATTCTGTAATTACCTATTTGTACTTCTTAATCCCCTGACCTCTTCACCCATTCTCTCCCTCCCCCTCTCATCTGGCAACCATCTGGTAACTAACTTCTTTTCTTTTTCTGCTTTTAAGAGTTTTTCTTTATCTTTAACCTTTGGTCTTTTAATTATGATGTGTCTTGGAGTGGGCTTCTTTGCATCCATCATAATTTGGATTCTTTGTGCTTCCTAGATAGACTTGCATGTCTATTTCCTTCACCAAATGAAGGAAGACTTCTTTCACTATTTTTTTAGATAGAGCTCCAATTTCTTGCTCTTTCTCTTCTCCTTCTGGCACCCCTATGATGTGAATGTTGGTACTCTTAAAGTTGTCCCAGAGGCTGCTATACTATCCTCCTTTTTTTGGAATCTTTTTTCTTCTTGTTGTTCTGCATGGTTGTTCTTTGGTTCCTTATATTCCAAATCATTGACTTGATTCTTGGCTTCATCCACTCTACTGTTGTTTCCCTGTAGATTGTTCTTTATTTCAATTAGTGTATTCTTTGTTTCTGACTGGTCTTTTTAATGTTGCTGAGGTCTTCACTAAGTTTCTTGAGCATCCTTCTTACCAGTGTTTTGAACTCTGCTTCTGATCACTTATCTCCATTTTGTTTAGTTCCTTTTCTGGAGTTTTGATCTGTTCTTTCATTTGGGCCATGTTTCTTTGCTCATTTTGGCAGCCTCCCTGTGTTTGTTTTTATGTATTAGATAGAGCTGCCTTGACTCTATGTCTTGGTAGTGTGGTCTAATATAGTAGGTCTCCTGCAGGGTCCAGTGGCACAGCCTCCTCAATCACCTAACTTGAGTACTTGAGGTGCACCCTGCATGTGGGCTGAGTACACCCTCCTTTGCAATTGAGCCTTGGTTGCTGTTGGCAAATCAATGGGAGAGATTTAGCAAGGCCAGTCAGCTGCAAGGACTGGCTGTGACCACCAACCACCAACCTCTGCCATCCATGGAGAATCAGCTATGCAGGGGCAGGGTGGTGGTACTCTGATGTGATCTGTAGGTGTCCACTGATGCACTGGCCCTGGGGTTTCCCAGGTGGTGCAGGCTAAGGTCAATCCCCAACTGTGTTTTGCCTGAGGCACCCTGCCTGAGCTATAAAGCAATCTGACATGGCTGCTAGTTGTGCTGGGCTTGGAGGTTCCCAGGTAAAGCCAAGCTGTGAATCTAATCTGGCTTTAGTTACATGTAAATGTTATTTCGAAAGAGCAAAGAGGCCCTGGCCAGGTGGCTCAGTTGGTTGGAGTGTCCTCCTGTACACTAAAAGGTTGTGGGTTTGATTCCTGGTCAGGGCACATGCCTGGGTTGCTGGCCAGGCCCCCAGTTGGGTGCATGTGAGAGGCAACTGATCGATGTATGTCTCCCACATCCATGTTTCTCTTCCACTCTTTCTCTCTCCCTCCCCCTCTAAAATAAATAAATAAATAAAATCTTTAAAAAAATTATAATTCTGTTTAACTTGTTGAGGAGCCACAAAATTATTTTCCAAAGTGACTGTACAATTTCCATGAACAATGTATGAGCGTTCCAATTTCTCTGTATTCCCGACAACACTTGTTATTGTCCATCTTTATTACAGCTATTTTAGTGAAGTAGTGTCTCAATGTGGGTTTTTTTTGCTTGATTTATTTTTTATTTTTAATCATTTTTAATTTTCAATTATAGTCAATATACATTATTGTACTAGTTTCAGGTGTACACCCCAGTGATTAGACATTACATAACCTAATAAGACAGTGATCATCCTGATAATCTTGCACACATCTTACACCACACATAGTTATTAAACTATTATTGACTATATTCTCTATGCTGTACTTTATATCCCAATGACTATTCCTTAACAAGCAATTTGTACTTCTTAATTCCTTCCACTTTTTCCCCTTGATCCTTCCCCCCAACCCTTCTCCTACATGGCAACCATCAAAATGTTCTCTGCAACTGTGACTCTGTTTCTGTTCTGCTTGTCCCTTTGTTTTTTAAAGACTTTATTTATTTATTTAATTATTTAATTATTTAATTATTTCTTTTTAGAGAGAGGGAAAGGGAGGGAGAAAGAAAGGGAGAGAATCAATATGTGAAAGAAGTATCAATTGATTGCCTCTCACACACACCCATACAGGGGACTGGTCCCCAACCCAGACATGTGCCCTGACTGGGAATTGAACCAGAGACCTTTTGCTTTTCAGGATAACACTCAACCAACTGAGCCTCACACATTAGGGCTCCTTTGCTTTTAGATTCAGTTGTTGATAGATATGCATTGTCATTTCACTGTTCATCTTGTAACCAAATGCAGGTCTGGCTATCTGCCACTACAAAAGCCAGTACATGAGAGGCAGGTACTGATATAAAGGAAAGTGGTTTATTTTCAGGTACCAGCGACCCAGAAGATGGGGGACTCACGTTACAAAGCTCATCTCTATGTCTTGGTGGAGGCAGAGGTTCTTATGAGCAAGGAGAGGGGAACAGAACAAAGAGATCAAGGAAGGGAGTTGAAAAGCTCTCTACATGCAGGCTAGCAGAGTTCATTCCAATAAGGCAAGTGATGGTCTGGTGTGCATCATCCTGGCTTAGTCATCCTGGATTTTACATCATCCTGAATCCATAGTTGAAGGTCAGTAAATCTCTTGAGGCTAGGATTCTTGAAGGTCTAATTCTGTATACTTTTAAAAAAATAATATTTTATTTATTTATTTTATTATTTTATTTTCTAAGTATATTTTATTCATTATGCTATTACAGTTGTCCCATTTTCTTTCTCTCTTTTATTCCCCTCTGCCCTGCACCCTGCTCCCTCCAGCATTCCCCCTCCTTACTTCATGTCCATGGGTCATACATATAAGTTCTTTGGCTTCTCCAATTCCTATACTATTCTTAACCTCCCCTTGTCTATTTTGTACCTACCATTTATGCTTCTTAATCCCTGTACCTTTTCCCCCATTCTCCCCTCTCTGCCTCCCTGCTGATAACCCCCCATGTGATCTTCATTTCTGTGATTCTGTCCCTGTTCTAGTTGTTTGCTTAGTTTGTTTTTGTTTTTGTTTGTTTAGGTTCAGTTGTTGATTGTTGTTTGTTGTCATTTTACTGTTCATAATTTTGATCTTCTTCTTTTTCTTAGATATGTCCTTTAACATTTCATATAATAAGGGCTTGGTGATGATGAATTCCTTTAGCTATACCTTGTCTGGGAAGCACTTTATCTGCCCTTCCATTCTAAATGATAGCTTTGCTGGATAGAGTCATCTTGGATGTAGGTCCTTGCTTTTTATGACTTTGAATACTTCTTTCCAGCTCCTTCTTACCTGTAAGTTTCTTTTGAGAAATCAGCTGATAGCCTTATGGGAACTCCTTTGTAGGTAACTCTCTGCTTTTCTCTTGCTGCTTTTCAGATTCTCTCCTTATCTTTAATCTTGGGTAATTTAATTATGATATGTCTTGGTGTGTTCCTCTTTGGGTCCAACTTCTTTGGGACTCTCTGTGCTTCCTGGACTTGTATGTCTATTTCCTTCCCCAGGTTTGGGAAAGTTCTCCATTATTTTTTCAAGTAAGTTTTCAATTTCTTGCTCTTCCTCTTCTCCTTCTGGCACCCCTATGATTTGGATGTTGGAATGTTTAAAGTTGCCCTGGAGGTTCCTAAGCCTCTTCTCATTTTTTTGAATTCTTGTTTCTTCATTCTGTTTCAATCTAATGTTTTTCTTCCTTTTGTTCCAAATCATTTGAATCCCAGTTCCTTCCCTTCACTGTTGGTTCCCTGTATATTTTTCTTTATTTCACTTTGCATAGCCTTCATTTCTTCATTTTGTACCTGTACTCAGTCATTTCTGTGAGCATCCTGATTACTTGTGTTTTGAACTCTGCATCTGATAGGTTGGCTATCTCCTCATTGCTTAGTTCTTTTTCTATAATTTTGATCTGTTCTTTTATTTGGGCCATATTTCTTTCTCTCAGTGTACCTGTCACGTTGTAAGGGGAGGAGCCTTAGGTATTTGCCAGGGTGGGGCAACCCATGTGGCTGTATTGTGGTGCTGTATGTGGGGGAGGGGTCAGAGAGGGAATAATGCTGCTTTCTTGGCTCTTGCCCTGTTTTCAGTCACTTCCTTCACTTCCCACAAGTGGATTGTCCACTTTCAGGTGCTGATTCCCAGGTGGATAGGCTTGGGTACATTCTAGGACCCTGTGGGCTCCTCCAATGGACTCTCCTGTGAGACTGGCAGTTTTTCCCAGCACCATAACCCCTACAGATTTTTACAGCCAGAGGTTTTGAGGCTTTATTTGCCTGGCGCTGGAACCCTGGGTTGTGCAATCTGTTTCACTCCCCAGTTTTTCCTCTGGTTTATATACATGCAAATGTGGGACTGTCCAATTTACAAGCTGCTGCCTTGCCCTGCATCCTCTGCACCCCAGCTCCCAATTTCTACCCTTCCTACCAGTCTGGGTGAGTGTTTCTTCTTTAACTCCTTGGTTGTTGGAATTCCATACAGTTCGATTTTTCTGGCAGTTCTGGTTGTTTTCTGTTTTTAAAGTGATTGCTATCCTTTTAATTGTGTAAGGAAGTGAAGCATTTCTACTTATGCCTCCATCTTGGCCAGAAATCACTAAGTCTGTTCTTTTGAAGTTTTTTCCTAGGATTCTTATACAAACATGCTGTTTATCTACAAGCTACATATTAGTTAAGAGTCAGCACTTACAGAAACAATGTCAAAAGAATAATGGGCTGAGTTACAATTCCCAGGTACAATTTTCTACTATTACAAGATTATGTATTTATTGCCATTTTATCATTCATATTCAACGTGATTTTGACTTGCATTTCCCTAATGACTAATGATGTTGGGCATCTTTTCATGTGCTTATTGGCCATTTGTATATTTTCTTTGGAGGAATATTATCATCCTTTACCCATTTTATAATTGGATTGTTTGTCTTATTATTAACTTGTAAGAATTCTTTACATATTCTGAATACTAGTCTCTAATCAGTGTGTTCACTTTCCTGATGGTATCTTTTAAAGCACAAGTATCATAAGTTTTGATGAAGTCTTATTTATCTGTTTTTCTTTTTTGTTGTTTTGTTTTGTTTTTGGTGTCATATCTAAGAAACCATTCCTAACCTAAAGTCATGAAGATTAACCCCTATGTCTTCTTGTGAGAATTTTTCAGTTTTAGTTATCACACTTAGAGTCATTATCCATTTTGAGTTAATTTTTGTGTATGGTATGTGTATGTGACAGGGGTGTAAATTTATCCCTTTGCATGTGAATATCCAGTTGTCCCAACACCATTTGGTGGAAAAAACCCTTCTTTTCTCATTACACTGTCTTGGTACCCTTCTCAAAAATCATTTTCCCATAATTGTATTGGTTTATTTCTGGACTCTCAATTCTACTCTGTTGACCTATATGTTTAGCTCTCCTTAGTTCTACAACAAATTGGCTGAAGTTTCATTCTATAGGTTTTGAGGAAAACAACCTCTCCACTGCCAGAAGTCTGGGAATTCTCAGGGACATATTTTCCCTCCATTATCTCTTGTACTAAATTCTTGCTTTCACTCAATTCTCTCTCAGCTCTGGGTCTTGTCTTCTATGATCTAGTCTCTCCCTCTCCATTTCAACTTTGTCTGGACACCACTTTCAATCCATCCACTACAGTACCATGAACACAACAGTGTGTGGCAAACTCCCATTCAGGATTTGAGTAAACGGAGAATGCTGCAAAGTTTATGTGGGTAGCAACTAAAAACAATTTGAACATCACTGTCTAAAAGTGCATCACCCAATCTCTATGACAGAAAATTTTTTTTGCTTGTGACTCCTTTAGCTCCTGGCTGATTGTCATCTTTCTGGGCTCTCTTGCCTCCTGGATACTTTTCTCTTCTCTACATGCCAACCTCCAGCCTCCACTCCTCTTCCTTTTCTTATTCAGCTCTTTCCTTGTCTTGCCTTCACCAAGGCTCCCAGCCTAACACTTTTCAATAAGAAGGCTCATGAAGTTTCCTGAAACTGGTTCCTCCAACAGAATTCCCACCTCTGACATAAGCATTGTCCTTTCCCTAGAGTGAGGAAGCATAGCTGTCATTTTTCCCCTACCTGTATATACTTTTCGGTGTAATAATCCTTTCTTGGCTGCAGCCTCAAGTCAGAAGGTGAATTACTCTATCCCCAATGCTCTTTCCAGTTCTCATATCCTATGGAAATGTCCAAGTCCATCTCAGCTACTAAATGGAGGATTAAATTTCATAGAGACTGCTTAGAGAAGAAAAGACAGGGGAGTTTTCCTTTTTTCCCTGCTAAAGCTGTCCTGGTGGCCCAGGTTTGATTGTGAACATGACTACCACTCCTCAGAAATGCAGAACAGAATCCTGGAAATACTTTTGAAACCCTTTTGTGTTCGGTGGGTGAGCCACAGCATGACTATGGGATAAAAGTCAGTCTTGAAGATTCAAGTTACAATAACCTTCAGTGATCCCTTATCTTGA
The DNA here is from genome assembly GCA_007922815.1 of Macrotus californicus. Lineage (NCBI taxonomy): Eukaryota > Metazoa > Chordata > Mammalia > Chiroptera > Phyllostomidae > Macrotus > Macrotus californicus. The sequence continues at coordinate 48,529 of VMDR010004463.1, forward strand.
ATTGGGAAGTTTGCTGGTGTTTTTTTTTCCTTTAAGAGAGAGAGGGGAAGGAAGGGAAAGCACACACAATGGGTGCTTTGTCTTGAGGGTTTTATGTCTTTCTTGCAAACAGGAATCTTAGGGGAGGTCTCAGGGGAGGATTTCAGTAGAATATTCATCAGTTCTCCAGGTGTGCCCTCTCAGGCTCATGATCTACAGATCTATCAGTGACAGCAGCAGGAGGATCTGTGGTCATGGCCTTTGGTTCTGGAGTTGCCCTCCACCTCCCCTTCTTGCTGCTTTTCTGGGCCTGAAGCTAAAACACAACTGAGGCCTGGTTGTTATCTCTAGGAAGGTGACCTTTTGTATCTGGCTGTAAGTTGCTTGGCCATTGTTTTCAGCTATCTGTCTCAGTTTTCCTATTTCACTTGACAAAAATTTGCCTAGCTTCTTAACATCCTGTCTCACTATGAGAAAAGTTTTATTGCCTCAATTTTAAAGATGACAAAATGAAGCTCACACAGGGACACCAGGTAGCTACCTCAAGGGCCCACAGCCACTGGGGAGCAGAGCTGCCACAATGATGACTGTCTTTTGGAAGGTCCAGTTAGAGACAAAAATCTGGTCAGGGCTATAAACTCCATGCCTACAGTCACCAGATAGGCAACACCAAGGAAAGAGGGGGGCCAGGTATGAGAAAACAGGAGCAGTGTGAGGGGCACATTTCCTCCAAGGCTGGCAAATGCTGATTAGAACTGGAAGGTATTCCATGTAGGAATGTAGGTCTCCTGTGGCCAGTGTTGATTTCTCCCTAGATGCTGGAAATCCAGACTTTGTGTGAACTATCCCAATAATTCCCAATAATGACCCCAATAATTTTGTTTGAGCCAAACAAAATACCCCTGCAGGTCAAATTGGGCCCAGGATGTTAGGGTGATCTGTGACTCAGCCTGTGAAAGAATTCACAAAGAGAAGGAAGTGTAGAGAATAAAGTTCTTATTGACCCTCCAAGAAATGGGAAGGGCATGGTGTGGAAAGATACACCAGCATTGAGGGGTGGGGGCTTTGAGATTTTATTGGATTATAATTGGTTTAAAAAAGAATGCGAGGGTAGGGTTGCTGTTGTGTGGACGCTGGGCTGTTGGAGCCTTGTAACCCGAGGCTGCAGTTTGTTTCAATGTTGTCTTCTGCCTGTGGCTGTAGGGAGAGGTTAGTTCTTCTCTTGCTTTCCAGTACTTTCCAGTCCTGGAGACAAGCTCAGAAGTGTAAAATGGCAGTCATGTTTAACAAGGTCATATGCCTGCTAGGCAAATGGTGCTACAATAGCAAATGGGGCTGACTTTATTTTTTTATTCCCTCCTCTGGTTTTAAAATGATTTATTCTTCAGGACCTGGCCAGGTTCTGGTTGTGGGGAGTAGAGATGAAGGTCTCTTCTCCTGTAACTACTCCAGGTGGGCTAGAGATATAGAGCTGTCCCTGACTATGGGTCCAGGTATGGGTTATTAAGGAGAAAAGGGTGGAATTGGGCAGCCCAAAAAGTGAAAGCTGTGACTGGAGGCCATTTGTGGAGGGAATCTTCCAGAGCCTGGATGCTCTGTTGAATGAAGGATATGAGATATTCGAGGAGACATGGCCTAAAAACAAGAATAAAGAAAAAGGCTGCTATGGGTCCTAGGAAAGGAATTAGTCAGGAAAGACAGGACCAGATATTGAACTTAAAATCCCAGAAAGGGAGAGGCAGAGTAGTAGGTGAATTCTGTATGGCTGACACTGCATTAGTAGTTCTCAATAATTCCAAGTCAGAGGATGAAAGAAAGAAATGAAACATTAGCTTGGAAGAAAACTAGAATTCAATTAATTTGTAGGTAACAATTGGACATTGTGATTTCCATTGAAACACAATTTCTATCCATAAAATCACCTTCATTTTATTAAAGAGACTATATATAAGTTTAGTTTTAATTTGGCCTGATTATTTGCATGAACACAACAAGAACAACAATTAATTAGCTAGGCTTTTTCAAATCTGCTTTGCTGGAATTTTCACAAGGAACCTTCAGATTGAATTTTAGTCAGCCCTTTAGGGCAAAGAAGCCAAGCCATAGTTGCCATGTGGCTTTGTAAGAAATACCTCAGTTTGAGCAGATTCCTCAATTTCTTGAGATCTCCAAAATGTCTTGAGGTTCATTCTTTGCCATCTTTCAGGAAAGCAACCTTGCTCCTTAACTGGAAAGAGTGCCATGAACAACGTGACCAAGCAAGGTACCAGGCCATTTCTCTAAGGGCTCTTATTGGCTTCACAAGTCAATCTTAATTCCATTTTTTTAATATTTTTTAAAAGTATATTTTATTGATTATGTTATTACAGTTTCCCCAATTTTTCCCCCTTTACTCTCCCTCCACCCTGCACCCCTCAACTCTCTAGCATTCCACCCCCCTCCAGCATTCATGTCCATGAGTTGTACGTATAAGTTCCTTAAATTCTCTGTTTCCTATACCATTTTTGACCTCTCCCCTTCTATTTTATGCCGTCCAATTATTCTTCTTCTTCCCTGTACCTTTTCCCCCTTGTTCCTTCCCTCCCCTTTCCCTGCTGAAAACCCTCCATGTGATGTCCATTTCTCTGATTCTGTTCCTGTTCTAGTTGTTTGCTTAGCTTTTGTTTTTGTTGTTTTTCTGTTTTTTACATTAATTTGTTGATAGTTGTGAGTTTGTTGTCATTTTACTGTTCATAGTTTTTGATCTTCTTCAATTTCTTAGATAAGTCTCATTAACATTTCATATAATAAGGGCTGGGTGATGATGAACTCCTTTAACTTGACCTTATCTGGGAAGCACTTTATCTGCCCTTCCATTCTAAATGAAAGCTTTGCTGGATAGAGTAATCTTGGATGTAGAGCCTTACCTTTCATGACTTTGAATACTTCTTTCCAGCCCCTTCTTGTCTGCAAAGTTTCTTTTGAGAAATCTGCGTATAGTCTAATGGGAACATCTTTGTAAGTAACTGTCTCCTTTTCTCTGGCTTCTTTTAGGATTCTCTCCTTAACTTTAATCTTGGGTAACTTAATGATAATGTGCCTTGGTGTGTTCCTCTTTGGATCCAACTTCTTTGGGACTCTCTGGGCTTCCTGGACTTCCTGGAAGTCTATTTCTTTTGCCAGATTGGGGAAGTTTTCCTTCATTATTTGTTCAAATAAGTTTTCAATTTCTTGCTATTGTTCTTCTCCTTCTGGCAACCCTATAAATCGGATATTGGAATGTTTAAAGTTGTCCCAAAGGTTCCTAAGCTTCTCTTCTTTTTTTGAGTTCTTGTTTTTTCCTTCTGTTCCCGTTGGATGTTTATTTCTTCCTTTTGTTCCAAATTGTTGATTTGAATCCTGGTTTCCTTCCTGTTACTGTTGCTTCCTTGAATATTTGGTTTTATTTCACTTTGGGTATCCTTCATTTGTTCTTTCATTTTGTGACCAAGTTCACTCAGTTCTGTGAGAATTTTGATTACCCGGGCTTTGAACTTTCCATCAAATGGGTTGGCTATGTCCTCATTGCTTAGCTCTCTTTCTGGAGTTTTGCTCTGTTCTTTCATTTGGGCCATATTTCTTTGTCTTGGCATACCTGTTAAGTTGTAAGGGGCGGGGCCTTAGGTATTCACCTGGGCAGGAGAACCCACTTGCTGTGCTGCAGTGCTACCTGTGGGGGAGGGACCAGAGAGGGAACAATGCAGCTCACCTGCTCGGCTCTAGCCCTACTTTCCAACAAACTCTCTGTGAGACTGGGAGTTTCTCCCACTGCAGCAACCCCTGCCATAGTCCACAGACAGCTCTGAGTCTCAGTTTCCCATTCAGTGAATCCTGCCCTCTCAGTCCACCGTCTTGCTGTAGCTAGCTCTACCCACATGGTCTGCCACCTCAACACGGGCTCTCTCTGTCCGCCCATCTTACCGGTGTGGTTGGTCTGATTGTTTCTTTAATTCCTTGGTTGTCAGAGTTCCCTGCAGTTTGATTTTCTGGCACTTCTGGTTGTTTATTGATTTTAGATTGGTTATTATCCTCCTTTTGGTTGTGCAAGGAAGCGAAGGATTTCTACCTATGCCTCCATCTTGGCCAGAACTCCTAGGCTCTGGCAAAGGGGGGACAGAGCAGACTAGAGATGCTTGAAGAGAGACTGGATAAGGTGGCTTTTCCCATCTTAATTCCTTAAGGCTTTCTGGTGACATCCGGAGTCCAGGCATGATTCTTTTGATTATGACATTCCAGACAAAGACTTGGTTAATAAAACCACATTTGGAAACTGGTGCTATTATAAAGAGAACAGGTTTTTATTGGGTTTATGCAACCAAATATATTGCCATGAAAATAACCCTTACCCATTAAGAGTTGCTAAGTTCTGGAGGGATTAGGTAGGGAGAAAAATATAAATGTTTCAATATTGCTTATGAGGATATAATTTACCAGTTGTTCTAGAGGGAAAGAAAAGTTTCCTTATATCTGGAAAACAAAAAGATTTAAAATTAGCAATATTTTGAACAAAGTCATGAGAATAACAAATTATCTTTAGTTCATTTAGTCCCATATAACCAATTGTTTGTCTTTTAAAAAATTTTTTTAAAGATTTTATTTATTTATTTTTAGAGAGAGGGGAAGGGAAGGAGAAAGAGAGGGAGAGAAACATCAATATGTGGTTGCCTCTTGCACGCCCCCAAGTGGGGACCTGGTCTGCAACCCAGGCATGTGCCCTGACTGGGAAATGAACCAGCCACCCTTTGGTTCACGAGCCTGCACTCAATCCACTGAGCTACACCAGCCAGGGTACATATTGTTTGTCTTGATTATTTACCAGTATTTCCATGAATTTAGTTATCCGAATGACTATATAAATCTTTATTTACTTCAAAGATATGACCTACTTAGATACCTGTAATGTAGAGTTAGTTAGAGTCTTTTTCATAAACCTGTTTAAAGATACATTTGCAAATGTATTAGTATAAAACAGTAACTGTTTATAAATGACTAAATTCGAAATGACATGGTTATAGATTGGATTAAAACGCAATTGATAAAGTACTTGCTTTTTTAGAAAGTATAATATTTCAGGATAACGATTTCTTGATAAGTAATAATTACTATGAAATGACATAAGAACAATATAAAGCCCATATTTTTAGATTTAACATGCAATCTTAATATACATAAAGACCTAAGAATATGCAAGGTTTTAAAATGCTGTACAGGACTTACTGGAAGTGTGCATTGAGCATTGAAGACAATTCACAAATTCCAATGTGTGGGTTACAAACACCCAGAGTACCACTGCTTGATGTCCCCACAGGGAACCATCACTCTTGGCTTGTCTAGTGTCACTGACAGGACACCTGTTACCCCTGAGAGCTTCCTGTTTGAACTTGATTTTAAATCTTTGCAAGTTCCTCCCTGGGGTAGACTGAAATTTCTAGAAAATCTATTTTGATAAAAATATACATACACAAATAAAATAGTTATTATTATTCTGTTTGACAAAGCTTCCCATGTAATTTTGAGCATATTAAATAGGCCTAATTAGTTCAAAAACTTATTTTTTTGTGAGGAGACAACAAATCCTTGAGGTGTTCCAGGTGCCCATTGGATTAATTTAAAGTCATTTCTCAGTTTTTTAAATTTAAACTTTGGGAAGGTTGTCATATTTAATCAAAAGATTGTAACATAAACTTTTTGTAAAGCAACACATTTTTGGTAATGACCCTAAAAGACTTTAATCAAAACTAAAACCAGTTTTAAGATCAAATATTTTGTTCAAACCACAGGATCCTGTTTAATTTATATTAGTATTTAATTTCCTTAGACCACTAAAGCATTATACCCTAATTATGCCACATGGAGGCAGAAAATGCACTACATGTAACACACAAATACATATTACATAAAGACCACACACATGAAGACTGAACACATAAAGACCATACACATAACTTGAATTACTAACTTTTGTAAAGAAAGTATAAGATTTCTCTTATTTGCTTTTGACTACTTTCAAGAAGACTGGGAAAGGGGTGGAAGGTCTTAATACCAAGCAAGAAGACCTGTTGAGACTCTCAGTAAAAGCTTAAAGGACTGTTAATGAGTGGTGGTAGTAGTCTCAGCTCCAAGGAGTCTAGCAGCAGGGAAGAGCCTGGGCAGGACTGCCTTGGCCCTTGAATGGTCAGAAACCTGGTATGCTCCAGAAGGAGGACCAGGAGTTTCACTCCACACTAGCAGAGAAATAGAAAGAGGATGATGCTACCAATGAGGAGAGCATCAGCCAGATGCTCAGGGAATGGATTTGCCCCACTCAGAGAGGGGGCTCAATTCCACACCTGCCTGTGGATGTGTTTACCCCATGCCCTGAGGGTGGCCTTATCAATGACCAGAGCATCAAACAAAGGGAAAGGAAATGGATCCCTTCAGTTGTCAGGGGTGATCATTTCCTGATTCACTGGACCCTGTGTCCCAGTCGTGTAGGGTGACTCCATGTCCTCACCTTCTATCTCAGCATTGACAAAATGCATCTTGATGAAGGATTTATTCCACAGCTGACAGTTTGATTTCCCCACACCGACCAGGACAAGAGAAAGTGTAATGGAAACAAATCCAGGGGCCACCAGAGTCATCAATCAATGTCACCAGGGAGAAATTAGGTGGAGGAAGGGGTACTAGAGCCTGAGCTTTCTTTGTTTCACAAATTTAAAACTTTCACAACCTTCAGAAACCTTTCTGCAACTTTCACAAACTTTCTTATCCCTTTAGAAATAACCATTTTTAGAATAACTCATTTTCAATTCCTGTCTTTCAAAATTGCATCTCCATGCCTTATGCCTTCTACTATTAACACCATACAATTTCTTTCCAACTTAATCTGAACTTAACTTTTAGAAGCCTTAATTTCCCACAATGATTAAAAAGTAAGCAATGACATTTCCTAGACTGACTTGTGAACATAGCTCATGGTCGTTACAAACATGTTCCTCTAATGGCAAACACACTCTCGCTTACAAGAAATGCACCTCCAATAAAGCACAAGACATTTATCTACAGCTCCAAATCCAGTCCACAGCCTGTAATGAAAAGTCAAAAGCAGGTCTAGCAATTTGTGTTTTGGTATTTTATGTTTTATTTCAAAATACCTAGACATTCAATATCTTTTATCAGAATTTACTAATTTAGAAAGGAATGGTTGAAATAAATTAAACTGTTTTGCTCAGATATAGGTACGGTTTTCCCCCATTTGATAAGAATTATCTCCCTAAAATTTTAAAAAATGGCCTAGACAGGAGTTCTTGAAGAAAACCAAGTGTTTGCACTTCAAAAACGTAGGGAAAGAAAAGCAAGCTTCTCCTAGAAGGACTTTGGTTTCATCGGGCAAAGGGGTGGAAAAGTGGCTTGCGTTTAAAATGCCACTTTTTTCTCTGAATTGAGATGCAGGCCCAATTTCCCTCAGGATTTAGTAGATCCCAGGTCTCCAGGAGAATTATAGAGTATTTTACAGTCTGGAGGGGAAAGGCGGTGAGAATTTCTCCCTCTTTCTACCCTTGTTTTTACTCAAGTGGGCCCAGTGGAGCCAAGCCTAATTCCAAACAGGAGTTGAATGCAGTACTTGGGTTAGGCAGATGAGGAATAGCGTCATCCTGCTGGATAATATTGATTAAAGAGTATGGCCTTAAGGGGTTAGAGTAGTGCTCAGCTGGAAACAAGTATGGGGGAGGGGGATGGTAGGGAGAGGCAAATTTGAATGAAAAGACATAGGAGAAAGAGGCCTGGAATCCCAGCTGAAGGTTAAAATCTTGTGCCCCCCTCAAAAACTAAACCTAAGGAGGGGATCTAGATGGTGACAATAAAGGTTGAGTTGGAAGATAGTATTATAGTTAAGAGATCCATTCGTGGGCCAGACTTCCTGGTCACCCAGTTTGTATTGAGGCCAGGCCTTCAAGTTCTTAAGTAGACAACCCAATGGGGAGTTCTTGGGCGGGAAAGTATCGTCCATGGTGAAAAGGGAAGGACATCTCAAGGACAAGAACAACTAAGGTGGGGAGAAGGTTTGAGGAGGGCGTTCCCAACTCAAATGACCTAGAGGTCTGTGGCCCGAGCTGAGCATCCTGGAGCCTGAGAGCAGACAGAATACAAGGTTCTGTTTCAGAGCCAAGCCTCCCTGGGCCCTGAGAGCAACCAGCAGGGAAATGGTTGGAGGTGTTCCTCCCAGCCAAACTCTGAGAAACCAATAGACCCTGTACTGGGTTTGCAACGAGATGAGGGGATAAGCTATCACTTTCTATAGGACATTTTCATCCCAAGATTCAGAGGGATCGACCAATCGCTGGCCATGAAGATGAGTGAGGAGGAGGCTGTCCGCAGAGTCCGGAGAGATGGAGAAGGTTTAGAATCCTCTCTCCGAATCTCACAGAGACAGGGTTAGGAGATTAGCCTGCGTCGAGCTCCTGATGCCAGCTGCTCCCCTAGTCGCAAATCTCAGGAGGCTGGAGGAGAAGGAGAAATAGAGAATGTCCCTGTACAGGCCACCAAAACGTTGGGGTGGTCGGTGACACCGGCTGTGAAGGAATTCACCAAGAGAATAAAGTGTAGAAAATAAAGTTCTTATTGACTCTCCAAGAAAGGAGAGGGGCATGATGTGGAGAGACACACCAGCACTGAAGGGTGGGGCTTTGAACTTTTATGGGATTATAATTGGCTTTTAAACAGGGTGGGCAGGGTTGCTATTGTGTGGCCCCTGGGCTGTTGGGACGTTGTACCATGAAAGCTGCAGTTTGTTCCAATGTTATCTTCTGCCTGTGGCTGTAGAGAGAGGTTAGTTCTGCTCTTGCTTTCCAGCAATTTCCAGGCCTGGGCACATAAGCTCAGAAGAGTAAAATAGCAGTCATGTTTAACAAGGTCACGGGCCTGTTAGGCAAACGGTGCCACAATTGCAAATGGGACTGACCTTATCCTTTTACAGGAGACTGTTATTGAGGACAATTCATTTATTTTTCAAAAGCGAGCAGTCTCTAAGCAAGGTACTCATTCGGCTGTTAGTTGCCATGCCACAGGTGAGAACTGGTTGATTGGGGGTGGGAAGGCAGGGGCTTTGTCACGTAGGGGTGTCCAACCTTTGGGCATCTCTGGGCCACACTGAGAAAAAGAATTGTCTTGGACCACGCGTTAAATGCACAAACACTAACAAAAACTGATGAGTAAAGAAAAGGTTTTAAGGAAATTTACATTTATGTGTTGGGCTGCAATCATGGCCATCCTGGGCCTCATGTGGCCTGTGTGTTGGACACACCTGTAGGGTAATAACTTATGGGCTGTCGGCCGGGTTTCCCATTGGGAGCATTTGAGAAGTAATCTATTGATGTTTCCCTCTCACATTGATGTTTCTCTCCCTTTGTTTCTCCCTCCTTTCCCCCCTCTCTAATAATAAAATAAATAAAATCTTTAAAAAAAATACTAAGTTCATTGTCTCTAAAGAGTTAATCCCTGTCAGGAGGGCAGCTGCCTTCACCAAGGGTCCCAGAGAAAGCCCTGCTGTGGTATGTGACAAGCGTTTGGGAGCAAATTGAGGGACTCAGCTGGCTAGGGCTTTAGGTAGAGCAGATGGGGGAGCAGAATTTTCTTCCATTTTTTTAAATAGAGAAATCCGAAGGAAGCTACCCCACACACACTCACCCCCCCCCCCCCCCCCCCCCCCCCCCCCCCCCCCCCCCCCCCCCCCCCCGCCCCGACCCCGTTCTTCAGTTCCCAGCCGGAAATCAGCTCCTCCCTGCCTGCAGAGCTCACAGGAAGGTTGTCAAGAGTGTCAGAAGCGGGTAGAAAAGTGCTTGAGTTAGGACAAGGGGTAAGCAGACGTTAAGTTTTGTCACGAAGCTGAGTCTTAGGAGTCGAAGGCCGGAGTCCGAGGTATGGTGAGAGCATGTGCAGCGAGAGTATATGCCATGCGCTCTAAGCGGCAGGTGGTCAGACAGAGTCGAGGGGTGGGGGCCACCCGTATTTCCGACCAGAAATACACCAACCTCACCCAGAAGGCCAAAGGGCAACACCACCCACCCGCGCACCCGTGGAAAACATCCTCCCCGTACTTCCGGGGCGCGACCCGGAAGCGGAAGCGGAAGGGAGCTAGTTTGTCTCCGCCTCCAGTACGTCTCTCCGGCGTTGTTCTGGCCTCGCGGGATCGCTGAGTGGTTGGCGATCGTAGCGTGAGGGTTAGGGGAGCGGATTGCTGACATCCCGGAGCTGCCGCGGCCATGGCGGATGTGACCGCCCGAAGCCTGCAGTACGAGTACAAAGCGGTGCGTGTGGAGTCAGGGAGAACGCCGGGCTCCGGAGCCGAGTGGGGAGCGGGAGGCTGGGGCAGATGGTTTAAGACTGAAGGCTTACAGGGGAACCACGGAAGCGGTATACCCACCCCCTCCTAGATGTTACCCTTAACGTGCCCAACACTTTCCCCTGGGTGGGTTTTAACGGGCAGTGTTAGGGGCGGCACTGATCTACGGATTTGCTTGCGCTTTGCTAACGCGCAATTATGCAGTGCTGTTACTTCTTGAGGAAAACATCTCTTTTATTATTAGCGGCTTAGTTACTCGATTTTTACTGTCTTAGGTAAAAGGTATCATCCTGTGGTATCCTTGTGATACAGGAATTGGCCCTGCTCATGTCAGAACTTCCATAATATTATGATCTGTTTCAGAACTCGAATCTTGTCCTCCAAGCTGACCGTTCTCTCATTGACCGGACCCGCCGGGATGAACCCACAGGAGAGGTGCTATCCCTGGTTGGGAAGCTGGAGGGCACCCGGATGGGAGATAAGGCTCAACGGACCAAACCACAGATGCAGGAGGAAAGAAGAGCCAAGTGAGTACCAAGGGGAGAATGATTTTTCTTCAGATGCAAAGCCCTTCCTCTCTTGAGCATTTGAGCAGCGTTTTTGCTGAACTGCTGAGTGCAGAATGAGGCATCAGTGGCATTAAAACAACTTAACGGAGGTAAAAACAAAAAGAGTGAAAAGGTTCTTTGGCCTTAACAGGTGTACCTGAAGTGGAAAACAGCTTTTAGACTTTTTTTTTAGTCCTCCCCAGAGGATACTTTCATTGATTTTAGAGGGAGGGAGAGAAAAACATCAATTCCTCAAATCGCTATTTCTGAGGACAGAATGGTAACTATTCCCCTCCCATTTCTGTCATGCTTATAATAAAACATAAAAAGCACTGTAGACACAGTAAGTGGCATTCTTATTAAGCCATTTTAATGAAAAGGATAGCAATTTAAATCATTTTACATTTCTTATGTTTTTATGTTGCACTAAAATTATTTTACATGAAAGAACTAGTTGATGTATCGTGACGATACTTGAGAAACAGCCTTTGACATCCTCATCT